>CM075854.1:114513653-114803653 GCA_037975125.1 Latrodectus hesperus | reverse complement strand
ATGAATACCTCTTGCAGAGTCATATATGGAAAATGTAACACTTTTAATTCTAGTGAAACTTTTAGGTGTGATATTTTTGATTCAATTTTTCTTATACCTCTGATTATACATAAAAAACATTTCTATATAAGTATATTTCGGTAACGAATTGATATTTGAAATAATTTGTATATGAAAAATTATATCTGAAATAAAAATAATATTGAATGTTCTTAATGATTAAAATAACAAAAATTCAAAGTGTTAGATACTTCCAATTTTTTTCTTATTAATTTAACTTGCTCGAATGCCTCAGAAGTGACAAAATTACAAGACATATAAATAAAAGGAATAAGAATAACATTTTACATTACCAGAGCACAAATAGACTGCTGGCCACCTTAAATGCAACACTCTGAAGAAAGCATGCAAATAAAATGAAATTTACAACATGCATTAGCGGAGGTGAGATAAGCAAATGATTATATTTTCAGCGCAGACGCACATCACGTGCGCCTGTAATGTCACTTCAAAGCGTTATTTAAGGCTTGGAGATTTCGACAATTATTTTCTTTTTTTCTTCAAAAAAAATTCAATTATGCCTCGTAGAAAACAGCGATCATTTTTGGATCAAGTACCTGAGTTCGACACCGGAAGGATATTGGCCTACTGATTTTGGGGATTATCATTCAGGGAAACCTGTAGTCGTGTTGAATGAAGCCAAAAAATTAAAATGCAGATATATAATCGTTGGATACAGAAAGATACGATGGACCGATGTGTTGGATCGCATCCACCTCAATGCACCACTTCACGTGGTGGCAGGCAAACTGTGCGCACGGCAGTGACGGATCGCTCAGTCATATTACGAACCATATCACAGCGCATTTAGTCTATAATGCATCATCCAGCGTCTACGCGTATCATTCAATGACGTTTCCACAAACGTGGTCTGTCCGCAAAACGTCCATTGCTTCCTCTACCCTTGATGCAGAACCACAGACGACTCCGCCGCCAATGGCGCGATGAATGAAGGATGTGAATGGCAGAATGGAATGAAATTGTCTTTGCTGACGAGTCACGCTTATGTCTGCAACACCACGATGGTCTCATTAGAGTCTGAAGACACCATGGAAAATGAATGCTGAACAGCTGCGTCATGCACCACCACACTGGTTCTGCACCGGGTATTATGGTATGGAGCGGTATTGGATATTACTGTCGCGTTCCTCTAATACTCTTTGCCGATACTTTAAACAGCCAGTGCTACATTTTCGAAGTGTTGGAGCCTGGTGTCCTTCCTTATTTTCAGGACTTGCCTACAGCCTTATTTCAACAGGATAATGCGCAATCACACGTGGCACGCATTGTCCAAGGCATCTTGGTCAAATGCCAGATTGAATTGCTTTCCTGACTGGCTCACTTTCCGGATCTTTCACCGATAGAATACATGTGGTCCATGATTGTTTAATTATTGAAGCAGATTAATCCCCCAGCTGCCACACCAGATCTACTTTGGCAACGTGTGGAAGCTGCTTGGTCTGCTGCACCCCAAGAGCACATACAAAGTCTCCTTGAATCAATGCCGAGGCATGGGGCAGTGGTGATCTCCAACAATGACGGCTACTTTGGATTTTGGGGAAGAAGCCATTCGGGATTACTGGGAGACGTCTGTGGTTCTCTGACTGTGGTTCGATTTCCAATTTAATATCGCGTTCAAACAGCGATCTAATTTGAATTTTTATAATTGTGTTGTGTGCTAACGCTTTGTTTAACTTATCAAAAAATTTGTTATCAATATCTGCCAAAGCAGCGAAGATATAAGCATTATTGTGAATATTTCACAAAAAATTTCTAATATGGCGATTCCCTCATCCTAACAAAGCAGGGTATAGCAACCAAAGGCATACCCCCGCAACGGAGGATAGAGATTTGTGTTCACACTTCATTATTTCGGCTGTTATTTCTTTCTTCATTAAATTTCAGCTGCAGGCGTATCAAAAACCCTCTAAACTACCTAGGTGTAAATTTGTGGGCAACTTGGATAATTTATCTTCATTCCCTGACAATCCTAACCCAGAACTTCTGATTTTTCTTCAATCATTTTTCTCTACGTGCTACATATTAACAGCATTATAAGTGGCTAATTAATTAGGTAAATGCCAGATGTTATCTTGTTTCGTTCTGCGTATTTTGATTCATAGATTATGTTGATAGGATAATTGGGCCAGAAGATGTTAGCATTTTAATGAATAAAAAATTCATGTTTTTCGGCAATTTTTCGCAAAAATGTTTTTTACCTCAATAATTATTCAATTATAACTTCGGCCGTAATGGTCCTATCATCTTTAACCCCTTAACCGTCTGGGGTTCAGTGAAGAAAGTGCTTCATTTTTGCTTCGCGGTGGCAACATAGTTTTGGCTTTCACTGCAATGCAAGTTTTTCCCCCTTTAGAAATTGTCAAGAATACAAAAGCCTCTAACTCTTGATGAGGCGCATTTCCGTTTTACCCTGGACCACCTCACAATAATCACATTCTAATCACTTGTAGTGGGGAAAGACCATCAATCGTTGTCAGGTGAAGAAACCCACGTGTGCTAGTAGTTTTCTTGAAGAAATTTTCAAGCAGAACATTCTCAAAGTCCCTATTATAATTTTTTTAATTACAATAAATATAAATTTTATATTTATTATTTTGAATATTATTATCAATAAATTTAATTTACTTAAGAATTTTAAGTATAAAAACTGCGTAGAAGTAAAAAGACATATAGATGATAGCTAACTCAATGAATATCTTATTATCATAATTTTAAAATGACATTTTGCTATATATATATATATATATATATATATATATATATATATATATATATATATATATATATATATATATATATATATATATATATATATATATATATATATATATATATATATATATATATATATATATATATATATATATATATATATATATATATATATATATATATATATATATAATCATTTCTTTTTATTAAAAATCAGAATTTTTTTAAAATTATTTTTAATGATTTAAATAGCTGTTAAAACGCGTTAATTTGCAATTTAATTATTAATTGATTTTAATTATTGTCGATACTTTTCAAAGTCAACACTATTTTTTAAAATCATCAAATAATTTTCAAAATTATTGAAAGAAACAGCTCTGTTGCTTTATACACAAATTGAAGAATTTCGACAAAATTTTTAAATTTTAATAGCTTAAAAAATAAAAAGCTACATTAATTGCTTAACAATAGAATTCAGAGTATATTGTAAACTATTCATTTCAGTTGAAATTTTGTAAATTTTTTATTTGAATATAAAGTTTACATTCAAAAATTTTTTTAAATATAATTTGAAGTTAGGGAATTAATTAAGCTTTTAATTTTTTTACGTATTAAAATAATATGTATTAAAATACATATTAAATTTCTTTGTAGACAAAGATTTCTGTGTTTCTAACTATGCAAGAAATATCTCTCGATATAAGATTCATGTTGTGATTAGATATATTTTATATTTCTTAAATTGTTTTGTACAAATAATAAAATGTTGTATATCAAGCTGAAAAATTTTAGAAAGAGAATAAAAGCAAGGAAATCTTTATGCTATTATTTCAATAGTATGAAAAAATTATGAAAAATATTAAATAAAATTAGTGAAAAAATATTTAAAAATGTGACGGTAAACATTACAATAAATGCAAAATATATTTACATTTAACAATATATATGAGTTCCATTTATTTCTATTATTTTTTGAATTGCATGATATAAGGAGAAATTATTATTTCTATTATTTCGAAAGTAAAATCTGAGTAGATATTTGATTTTCAAAATTTTATTTTATTTAACGTTGCTATAGTAAGCTTCAATTTTCTCAAAACATGAAACCAATTTGAGAAACATTTATGAGAAAGATGTTTATAATATGTGTTTATTGATATAATGTGGATATAAAATGTAAAAAAGGATAATTATTTTTAAATAATTATCCTTTTGATTGCTTTTAGAAATAATTTTATAATTGTTGCTTAAAATTTTCAAAGCACCAAATCAATTTTTGTATATGGCTATCTACCTTTTTCATATTCCTTCCAGTACCATAAATTTCTATAATACCTTATACACTTTCTAAGCTTATATATTTTAAAAAAATTTCAATAGCATATAATTTGTCATGATTTTTTAGATTAAGAATTAATAAATATTATTTTTTGTGGTACATTTTTGAATTTTGCTTTGAATAATTTTAATTGCCTAAATTACATATTATCTAAATTTGAAAAATCATTTTTATATTCTAAAATATGGAGTCTAAATAATTTTATATTTTGATTGATAGTTTGAAAATTATTCTTCATATTCACAGAAGAAAACTGTTAGCCTAAGTGGTGAAAATTCTGTAAATTTTAGAAAATTAATATTATTTTAAGACCGTATTTTTTAAATCTGAATACTTGATTCCAAACAAAGCTTATCAACGCGATGTTACGAAATAGAATTAAAAATTTCATGATGTTAAGATTTATGCTTTGACTGAGTTTTATATCCCTCGATTTATTTTCATATTTTTACATTGTTTTTATAAATAAATATAATAAGTAATAAACCTTCAAAGCATAATTATAACATTTATTTGCAAATATTTTCATGTCACATGTATAAAATAAAATATTTGGAAGTGTCTTCAGTAAGGGTATGCATCATACTAACATTTAAGCATAATTTACATTTTATTATAAATGTATATGTATCTGATGAAATAATGCCATAAATATTAGTTTTCTATGGAAATAATTATATTATTAAAAATTTAAATACAGTTAAGCGTTAAAATTTAATTTAATATTTTAAAATTTAAAGTTTTATATTTTAAAATCAAGTGTGAGAGAATTTAGTTCGTTTTATAATATTATTTTTTTCTTACATTCAACAAAAAATGATTTAAGCTTTAATATTTTATTTATATAAACACATACTTTGTATAACTAAGATTTCCGACTTTTTGTTAATCATTAATAAAAATATATAAGCATTTAAAATGATAACTCTAGAAACAAATTATTTAATTTATAAATTAAAATTAGGTTCACTGGGAAATTAGTTAAAATCTGAGAGATTACAAGGATTAAATACGTACAAAAATCATTACAAAATTGCTTAAAATACTAAATTCATTCAAATGTTTAAAAAAATAATATTCAATTTATTACTTATTTTATCCATTCTAATTTTAAGAAAATTTTTTAACTTTTTAAAATTTCATATTTTTGGATATTTAAATTATATAGATTCCTCATTATTTTAACCTTGTCACTAAGTCACATATTAATATAATCTCATTATGTCCAGTTTCCAATTAAATTATAAACAATATATATATATATATATATATATATATATATATATATATATATATATATATATATATATATATATATATATATATATATATATATATATATATATATATATATATATATATATATAATATGTGTGTATTATACAAAGAAACTAAATAATGTTATTTAAAAACTTGATAAAAAATGTAATGAAAATTAGTATTATATGTACTTTTTATCTATCGCAAAAATTAAAGAATCTTCAACTATGAAAATTTAAATGTGAATAAATATAGAAAAGTAAAACTGTTGCTTTCTTGAAATACTTTCGATTCCCGCTCACATTAGTTAAATCAACCATGACCGTTCAGTAAGTAAGTTCCCAAGCCACGATTTCACGGCAATCCATCAATTCGGGGGGTTGAATTTAAAGCACTGCTGTGAAGCCCGTTGCCCCTACCAAGGGGCTCGGGATAGCCGGAAAACGCACAGAAATGTTTGCCCGAGTGTACTTGGGATAGCCGGTTAAAGGGTTAAACTAATTTTAAATTAGAGTGGACATTCTAACGTTTCTCGAAATGCTTGTACTATTTCTCTTTGAATAACAGTTAGTTTTCCTTAAATTTTTCACTATTTTTGTTGTTAAATGTCCGTGTTATTTTATAAATTTTATTGGTCACTTTCACTTTAATGTTACCATAACTTTTTAATTTTTAGTCAATCCACTCCAATCTTTCTATGTTTACTCGGAGCAATTTCTTGTGACTTAAAATTTGTATTACAGTTCAAAAATTAATGATTAGTTAACGAGATATGGTTGAATTAGTGTGATTGAAAACTGAATATTTTTCTTGTTTTTTCTCCCAATGGTTCTTCGTACTTCCCTTATGTATAGGCTTTGACTCTGAATATTTTCTAAGTCCCATTTCTTGCTGCCTGTTATGTCCCCCTGTTCAATTTCGTCTTAACCCTTTGAGCACCAATATCCCGAGCCTAATTAACTAAATTATCTGAATATTAAGCAGCGTTTTTCTCGGCTCCTAATTGCTGCAACGATCTGGGACTACTTTCTAAATTCCTTGTATTAAATGTGCTTCTAATGAGCCAGCTTAAAAAGTATATATTCTTAATTTTTTTTCAATTTTTAATTTTTTCGAAACTAGTTAAGATTAAATCCAAGACTTAAACCTTTTCCATCATTCTCTCTCGGGCTTTAATATTTTGGCTATAATAGCTTAACGTAAATTTGAGGACTTTTAAAAAAAAGAAAAAAATTAAAAAAATTTTTTTTGTCCTAGCTGTTCTATATTTTATTCTAATAACACTCTTAATTTTAAGTTCATTTCTTTTATTATTTCTCCTGCTCAATTTTTAATTTAAAGTGCTCTTAACTAAGCCTTTAAAGTCTTCTAAAGTCAAAATCTAAACTATAATGACAATAATATAAATAAATTATCCATTTAAATTTTATTTCAATACATAATCTAACATTTTACTTTAATGTGTAACTCCAACTACATTTTAATTAATTTAATTCCCATGCAAAGGATAATATTGCGGTTAAAATGCATAGCATGGGGAGGATGTATGACCATAGGACCATATTACATTAAATATGAATAATAATCTACTAAATTCTCCAGTTTCTCTATACAACTAGCTATTTAGTCCATGTCTCTTTATGTGAATGTATATGTGTGTATTTATATTTATTTAAGAATCTGCCCCGATGTATGCAGTGAACTCCCAAACAATATATAAAAAACAAATCAAGAAATCAATCTCGATTGTCAATCTTAAGAACATTACAGTATCACAAAGTCTACTTGTAAATCATCTAAACTCCGGAACAATGGAAGAGGAGGATGCCACACCACGAAAGCTTAACCAATAGCTCAACTACAGTGGAAGCAAGCGAGATTACTCCATTGAATCAACACTCAGAAGATTCTAGATATACAGAATCCTCTCTAATTGAAGGTATCCTAGGAATTATTCTGTTAAAGACCAGAGAGAAGTACCCCCTACCAGGATCCAAAAGAAACCAAGCGATGGAACTGCTTGATAAACTGAAAACACTACTCCCTCCATTATCCACCACTTCCAAACATGCCGACGGGTCATCTCTAAAACAGCAAATGGATCAACTCAACAACAACATTCAGAAAATCAAAGAGCTTCAAGAAGAAACCAAATCACTTCTAACTGCATCTGAGCAAAAAATATTTCCACCTAAGCCCACCTATAGTGACATGACAAAAAAAGAACAGAGGCTGTCATTGAAACATCAATCATCATCAAACCTGCTGAAAACGAAAACCTTACAACCCTAAAATCAAATCTCCTAAAACTAAATAGTGATGTCTACCACAAAAAAGTAACATGGGGGAAACACGGAGCTAAGGTAAAGTGCTGTTAAACTGCAACAAAAGAAAAGCTGAAAAAACAACTGGCAGAGAAACGCTTTAACATTCTAGAGCTCTCCCAATTAGTTAGAAAAATAATATTTCTAAATATGCCAGCTACAGTTAATGATGACAACATAGCCCAAATAATATTGAATAACTTTCCAGAAATGAACAGAGACATGCATATTAAATAACAGAAATTAAGTCACATAGGTACAATGCAAACCTACAACATATAGTAATAGAAGTGAACAGCATTGCAGCTAAGATACTCGCTGCAAGGAGACAGATACACATTGGTTTTCAGACTACTTACATACGCAACCATAAAACCATAATCCGATGGTACAATTGCTAAGATTTTAGACACTTTAACAGGGACTGTAAATCTCAAAAAGTTTGTGGGAGATGTGGATGCGGACACTCAGAAAATGATTGCCAAGCTCAATATCAAAATTACATCAACTGCCACATTGTCAACAAAAAAGGAGCGAATTACCCGTCAAACCATGAAGCTTACTTTGCAATTTGTCCCATCTACAGGTCTCTGCTTAATTCGAAGAACAACTAAATATGCCTAGCAACATTTACCCAACCTGCAACAATGCCCTACAAACACCTAATCTTCAACCACAAGAGAGCAGCAACATGCACAGAACAAAGATAATCCAAATAAACCTTATGAGGTCAAGTGCCCCAACTGACTTATTGAAAATGATTGCCTACAGTCTGAATGTGTAAGTCTTTGTGGTACAAGAGCCACATATAAACAAAGATAATCAGATGCTGGGAATTCCAAGCACCTGGAAATACTGGCTCTCGGGTAATGGAAAAGCTGGAGTAATCACCACAGTTGATATAAGCCCAATCCTAGTTGGATTTAAAGAAAACGCGTTAGCAGTTAAAATTGCAATTAATGCTGGCCCACTGACAATAATCTCTGCATATAGTGCCCCACCAAATCACAGGCATACTATGAGCGAGTCTGGCCAAGCGACAATCAGTGAAGCACTGCAGGATATTGATAGCTTCCTACAAAATTTAGGAAACGAAAATAAATGACACAAGTGGTTCTAGTTTTTTACCAATTCCAGCTTTGGTTCTGAAGGTAGTCCATGACTACAACAACACTATGGGAGGTGATGTCATCTTACAGTCGATCAACATCTTACAGACTTCTCGGTTGCTAGTAAAGGAGGTAAAAATATTACTAGAAAATTTTTCCATGGCGTTATATGAATAACTCCTTTATTTTGCATACTTCAGCAGGAGTTGCGAAAAATATGAACTTCAGAAAATCAATTGTTGAACCAAATGTTCAACTATTAGGACCATTGCGTCCTAGTGTAAGCTTACTGCGCCTCACAGGTCGACACTTTCCAGAACACATCCCATCAATGGGGATAAATCTACTCCAACCAGGCAGTGTTTTATATGCTGTCGGAAAACCGATGAACAAGGGAAGAGAATAAGGCATGAGACAAGAGTTTATTGTAAAAAGTGCAATATGTAGGCTTTTGAGCAGTACCTTGTTTTGGGGTATACCATACTGTAAAAGATTTGTAAAATTTATCTATTAAAAATCATATTGTTGTGTTTTTATATTATACTGGTTTATACTAGTTATATTTATCTTCAAAATTTCGTTTAATTTACTCAATACGAATAACTTGTATGTGTAATCAATGTTTTATGTATGTGTGTAAAAATTATAAAAATAGTAGTTATTGTATTAAAACTTTATTTTTGTAATAAAAAAGCATTTTCTAACTCTTATAATAATAAAAGAATAAAACAGTCAAAAAAGTTTTCCATTTTTGGTACATTTTTCTGAAATATATTCAGTTAAGGGGTTAATGCATTATGTATAACCTATCTAAGCATTTTGTATACATAGCTTAGAATTTTATATGACCTAACTTACTTTGAGCCTATACACCCAACTACCAAATCCATAATAAATGCATTAATTATTCATTAATCATTATTACCTCATTAGTTTGCAGTAAGTGCAGGTATATGTATTCAATTCTGATTTCTCATTTTTAATTTCCTTTTGTATTTCTCCATTTATTTTCTTTATTTCTTATATGCATGCAATTTGATTTGTATTTCATATGCCTGTCTTACCACATCCTGCCATGTATTTTGTCTGATAGCTATTTTGAATGCTTCTCACGTGTCCACATGTTAACTCTCAATTACAATACAATTTGTGCTAAATAGTATACTTTACTATCCTCTTTACTGTGTAAAAGTATTAATTTCCATTGTTTCCATATGACTGCAAGCCTAATTATATTGTCTTGCATGTACTGTGTTCCGTTTTCTTTTCTCTCCAGCGGGTCCATCAAATCTGGTAAAACCCTTTCAAGGTTAGGTACAGGGACCTCTGCTGGTGTTTACTTTACTTTACTACTGATTTTGGCCGTAACCATACTTTGAAGAAGTCTATAAGTTTAATCATTTGATATGTGCTCAACATGTTATTTACAAATTAAATTTTATTCTGATATATTTTGTCTTTCTTGGTGTTGCAATTAGGGTGGCCAGCAGTGTAAATTAAATGAAATTCCCCTAAAACTGATAATATTTAAAACTGTGTAATGTTTACTATACTAATGCTCAATATTAAACAGTGCTGAAGAAAGTAGATAATACAAATATAATTATTATTTAAAGTAAATGAAAATATTAAAACAAACAGAAATAATACTTTATAAAGTTATTTTTTAACGGAGTAAATTACAATTTAAATAAGCTGAGCTCAACTACAGCGTATTGGATTTTGAATTCTTAGATAGAAACTAAATGTTATGACATCAATAAGTAAATACTGATTACATCACGAAGGAGATGAAAAATTCAGTATTTTTTCTATACAAAAAATATGTAAATAAATCGTATAGAAAAACTATGGATTTAAATTTTCTCTATATTAAGATTAAATTTTATAACTTTTAAAACTACAATGATGAATAAATAATATTATTATTCATATCTGGAATCAATGTTTAGTAAATAAAAATATTTATCCCTAAATGTCATTAAAATATTTTCCAAATGCATGAAAATGAATTAAATTTACCAGTGTTTATATGTTCAATATATCTAAATAACTCAAAAAGTAAAGAAAACAATTACCTACATACCTGTTTTCTTTCAAACATGCAATTTTACTGCTATTGCGTTTCTGTGAAATTTAAAAATTTATAATCTATTTCTTTGACAAATGAAATAAGCTTTATTTTTTGAAGGAAATTCACTACACACACACATGCAATATTTATTATAATTTAAAATAATTTGTAAAAGTTTTAAAATATTACATTGTGACTGTGTATTTTATTTAATTACTTTTTAATTAAGCGTTCGAGGTGAAATCAAAATGCTTCTTTGGATTATCATAAATAATAAAAAATAAGGAGGAAAAATTATTGTTCTTTGCTTGAGTGCTTCGTAAAACATATAATGAATTAAAGCAAAGTTCTTTAAAAATTATTTTACTTACAAATCAAACGAAAATATAACTTAATTCTTCAGGAACTTATTTAAGCTGTGACCCATCATAAAACGTTGAACTTAATAAGTACTAAATGCGACTTATATTTTATACATCTCTTAATAACTTTAAAATTTACTTAAGAAAACTTTTAAAAAGTTCATAAATGTCATTTATTAATTCCCTCCTTTCTTTTCACCTTTACCACTCACTGAATGATTTAAAGAACAGTGATTGCACAGAGATAAAAAATGAGCCCACTGATTAAGTTGTTGAAAGAAAAAAGAAAGATTGATGAGGCACTGTGCTGACATGACACAAGGAGAATTGCCTCCCAACATCACACATGCTAATTATGGCAGTTTGCTCAGTCAAAAAAATGTCACAAAGGTGTCATGACTAACAAGCTCGCGTGATTTCAACATCTAGTTAAATACCGAACTAGGTTAATTTATAAAATGGCTTAACATCACTGAGGAAGTTCATGAGGAAAGGGTGTTTTAGAAGACAGCAGAATGTTAAAAGTAAAATCACATCCTAAATTTTTGGCATTATTTTATCGCAAGCGATTTCAATGCCATTCGAGCAACCGAAAGAAAGGTAAAACAATGGTAGAGCAGATGATTCCTATTTTTTATTATGGCTCAGTTTATATAGAATTTCAATCATGCGTTTTATCTGAAAATACAATATTACATTTATGTTTTGGAAGAAAGGATTAATTTCAAGTTGTAACTAAATAGTTCTTAAGTTACATATCTCTAGTAAGAATTTTTTGGGAGCTATGAAACATTAAAACAACATCAAGATTTTGTTTTCATAAGGTCCCAAAAACTTAAGACAACATAACCAGAGCAGACAAAATCTCAAGATAATATCAATATTTACTATTCTCTTAAAATAAGGAATAATTTTGAGTATTAAGAAGTAATAGAGGTTTTTAACCAGGAATTATTCAGGAAACATAAGACTTTTAATGATTCAACCTACTGTACTTTTTAAAATAAATATGAATATACGTTTTGCATTTTTTCTAATTTTATAAACATGGTTTAAAGGTTAATTAATACATTGGACACGTTGGAATTTTTTAAAAAGATTTTCGGAACATGATAGTGAGAAAGAAATATTACAGTTGTTTAGTATTAAATCTATTATTTTACTATGAAACTTTTTCTAGCTATTAAATTTTATCGCACAGGAACACTTTATATTATACGATAATGCTTACTTCAAAGAGCTATAGGATAATCAATTGTTGTTGATAAGCTTTTAAAGCAGATTTGCTTCATCCTACTTTTGATAGATTGTTCTTAAATTTCAAGAAAATTTTTGAAAAATAAGATACGTAGAAATATATAACGAAATATAAAATACTATATTTACGTTTATAAAATTGGCATATTTTTATCATTTGGTATAATTTTGTATGACTAGATAATCGAAGTCATTATGCACATCCATTTAGAGATTTTAAAATACTTTCTTTTGCATGTGTTTACACCACTTTTTTTTCCTTTCAAATGAAATATCTATCGTACATATCCATAATAGTAACATCGCTTGGATGGGTCAGGGAATTCACGAACCTAGTTCCCTCACCGTTTATAGAGTAGTAGATACACATTAGAGATGAAAAAGTAAATATTTTTTCTTATATTCACAGGTCCCAAATTGTTATATGAATTATATAATTGCTATACATATTGCTTATATAAGCAATATGTTTAATGAATAATTTCAATTAATTTCTAAGTTTTTATTAAAAAAATAACAATAAGCATATTAAATATTGTAAAGAGAATAAAGTAAGGTATATCTATCAGCCGTGTGAGAAGTACTTGAAAATATTAAGGTTAAAGAAATATGATTTTATGTTGCTTCATCTTTAAGACACCTTTGATAGTGTTCAATAAATGAAGAGAGAGCTCTTGAGGAGAACTGTTTTTCCCTACCATTTATAGAAATTTATAAAATAAAAAAGTTTTCCCCTCTCGCAATCCATTTTTTATATAGTTATGATGTATTTTTTATGTAATCAGCATTAATTTCATTACATAGGTCACTTAATTAAATAAATTATTTGATATATTAATAAAAAAGTTGCCTAAACTGATTTCAGAGTAAAATAAAATTTATTAAATATTATAATCTATAATTATTATTTGGCATCAGGGAAAAAAACCCAAAACTGAAAGATTTGTATGAAAATATAAATTAATTTGCTATATATAAAGAGACAGAGAGAGAGATAGATACAGATAGATAGATATGGATATATGCATTATAAAATATATAACACATAGTATATTCTATATTCTTAAACATAATCTAGTCAGGTTAATGAAACAAGACTGCTTGAATCTCAGTCCAATTACTCTTATCCATATGTTATATAGAATGTAAAAGCACACTGAATATCCCTTTATAACGTAAAATTGAAAAACCACTTTATGTTTTGTTTCAGATTGAAAGTGTTTATTTTTTCATCCAGAAAATAATTTTTTTAAAACATTTCTATACAGATAATATAATTTTATAATTCTAGAATGTTTGAAAATATTTTTATGCTTAATATATAAGACGCATTGAGTAGTAACTAGATAATTCTCATTTCATTGCACCTGGCGGAAATATATTGTGGACCATATTAATGTTTTTGCGAAATAAATTTGCGGTAAAACTCTTAAACAAGCGAAATACGAATGGAGCAGCCACATGATTTGAACACCACTCACTGAATTCAGCTGTTAGCAAACTCAGTTCAACCATGAGGAGTGTGTAGACAGCAATGGATTAATACTTTTAAACGGTATCTATTTAATGTCTTTTATTTTTTAAAAAGTCACAGAAATTTGAAAAGAAAATAATAACTAATTTTTAGTAAATAAAATCAGACTTATTTTGTTACAATTGTACATTTGAGTAGAATGATATAAAACACATTAAATGCAGAATTTGAATAAATAAAAATAATTTTACTTGAGGAGACTTGTAGGCGTGCATGGAAAACAGAGAATTCTTATAGCTTTCTCTGTATCTCTATTCTTTTTCAATTTTCCATTCCCATTTATAGACATATCTGTTTATTTGTCTAGTTACATATACATACATATGTGTATTATTAGCTATGATGTTTAATTGATTTATATTTCAAAAACAGTAGCACGTGTTAAATTTATTTTAAAGTTTAAACCTCGTGAGCTCTTAATAAAATTTTAACATTAACAAGGGACAAAAGGAACACCAATAACAATTTCTCTTCTAGACAGTTTCAGAGCATCTTTCTGTGACCGCAATTATAATATTTAGTAAATTTTTAAGTAGAAATTTTTTCCTATCAAATTCTGAAACAAGCAGTTCGTAAAAGTTAAATTCAGTTTTATTTTACATAAGCTTTTGTTACATGCAAATTAAGAAAAATCAACTACATCATATTAAACATTTTTTACAATTAACTGCCGCTACTAGAATTTGATCAAAAATCCCTTACTTCCGCAGAACATAACTCCAATTGGATAGAGGGTGGGAGGAAACCAGAGTTAATTTCCATGGCATTGTCCAGAGTCGCGTGATATCAAGAAGTAGTCGAGGAACTCACGATTCAAGGAAAGAATTGGGGTCATTGTTGCCTTAAATATAGATTATTAGCTAACTCTCTAGTGAGATCTCAATATTTCTTATCGAATAAAATATTTTAATGAGTAATAAGCAAATTGGATTGAAACTGAATTTTTTTAAACTATGGTCTTTTGGTCTTAAAAAGGTTTCTTTTGAATCATTTCTTCCAAGTCATGGCATAATAATATCAAACCATTATGTGTGTTCCTACAATCATTAGATAGAGATTTTCCTATTCATTCAGTGTCTTTTAAGAAGCTGATTTAGGAATTTAATTTTCTGAAAAATATAAGTAATGTTTATTTTCTATTAAGAGTTTGCATGATTTTCAGAAGTTATTTAATTTTGACTGCAAACACACAATTGATTAAATTTAAATACAAAAACTTTTCTTAAGTCATTATACTTATATTTGTTAGCTTAATAATTATGAATCTTTTTAGTTAAGCTTAATCGTTAATACTTATTGTTAAGAATTTCAGTTACTCACATAATATGGACAGTGGTTGATACAGATATGCGTAAGTAATTAGTTTATTTATTAATTTCCCACATACCTTTGATTTAAAAGATTAATTACTAATTGAAGTAAATAATTAAATATTAGAAGTAATTTATATTAAAATTTTGAAAGTATTTCAACATTTTATATTATTTAAGAATTTTAAGAAATACCAGTTATTTATATGCATTTAACAATGCAAATAAAATCTCACATTTTCCTTTATAAATATGTCACAAATTGGGAATCTGTCTGTTTTGAATAAAATATGATAATCTTATGCAAATAAAACGAATACAAATTATTTGAATTATTTCACATATAATTAGCTATATCAGTAATTATTTTAGTTTTTTGTATTTATATTTCAAATATAAAATTTTCATCTATATTTATTTTCAAGGCTTTTATGATCATTTCATTAAATTATGTTACAATGAAGTTTATCTGATTGTCTCACCTGGTATGTTATAAATTTTAGTGGTTCAAATTCGTAATTTTCAGTTTTAATTACTTTTTGTGGTTGGTAGATTAATGTGGTTTGCTTATAAAAATTTTATAATGTAACGAAAATAAGCCTTACTTATTGTAAATAGCAAAATTACCGTGATGAGATCCTGATGCTTGACCTCTATCGCCGATGATAAGTTCTTCACTTCCACTCGAATAAACTTGCGATATCGTAGCGACGCATCGTAGTTTCAGTTTCCCATGATCAAAATCCTTCGCTTCCACAGTGAATTCGAGGCCGACTTGAGAAGTTTGAAGTCCGCTGTAATGCCGGATCGAGGAGTACTTGCGGACGAATGTCGCATTGGCCTAGAGAAAACCATATTCAGATTGCAGTTTGTTAATGGCTTGACAAATGAATAGGGAATGCCACTTCTTGTATGAGCAAAAGCGCATTAATATTAAATATATTACTGATATTAATCAGTTAATGCCTGCTATAAATCCACAGAGATCAATGTCACACTTATAAAGCGCAACTATTAATAACTTATTTTCATGAAAACATATTAGTTAATTCCAAACGTCTATGTCAGAATACATATTAGCTTATAAATTATTGGATAATTTATGATTAAATCTATCATTCTTTGCTTATCCTTCAATTACATGATACTCAGTGTCACTTACTTATAATAACATTAGCTATTTTCATTTAATGACAGTTCAGTTTTAAAAAACGACTAAATTTATTCAATAATTGAGTGAAATGTTTAGATTTAAAGTAGTTTCTAACATTCAAATCCTCATGAAAGAGGGATTATCAACACTACTGACTTTTCAGACAATGAGAAACATTTCACATTTTTATATAACCAAACATATGTCGAGATATTTGAAGGAGAAGGCACTTAAAGAACTAATGATGAATGGTAAGAAAATATTTTATAGTATGCGTAAATATTCCTAAATTTATTTCAAAACTGTACTGTGATTTTATGTATTTAAGGAATATAATTTGTACAAAATGTGTCTTTAACCAATTAATACACTACTTTCACACTACTATTTTCCTCGCTTATTGGCCGACGCAGTCATTAGAAGGTCGCGTAAATTATTTTTCGTCATGGAGGCTACTTTTTAGAAACGCAAGAAAGAAAATCCAAGGCAATCTTAAGATCCGTCTCCAATGAACGTGCATACAGAAGCGCCATCTTTCATTGTCTAATTGAGATCGAACGCGGGAAGTTTCTTCAGTCTTCTGTCCTATACACCCTGAATACAGTGAACAATTACGTAATTATTTGGCTACTTTTTTAAAATATCTAAATGTATTTATAGAAATTTCATAATTTGGAATGAACAATTATTAGGAACAGCTGATTTCCCACAGTATATATATATATATATATATATATATTTAGGTTGCAAACTGCTAAAAAATTAACTAAAGTTTAATATTGAAGTTTATTATTTAGTTTAATATTGAGACTCATTTCAAGTAAAGTATTCACAAAAATGCAGATTTACCTGCATCCCATTGATGTACCAGTTCAATGTGGCAGCTGGTTTAGAAGGACCTGAGCTACAAGTGACGTTCACTCGATCACCCACTTCATACATTGAATCAGCTCCTTCTATCACAGGTGGCTCTTTAGGTAAAACTGCAACAGTTAGTGCAACAATTAATCATGAAATGGCTTTCATTTCAAAAGTTTGAAAAAAAAATCCATCCTTACCATATACCCGAAGTTCATCTTCTGCTTTAACTGTCTTAAAATGTGGTGCTTCTGATGATACTTCGCAACCAAATGTTCCTTCAGTATTAAGGTCACTACGCTTCAAGAAAACATGACTGGCATTTGATTTTGATAACTAAAGTTAAAAAGAAGTGTTTCTAACTATATAGAACATTTAAGAAGAAAATTTTAGAGATTTGCTGATCGGCATTTAAAGTTCAATAAAATCCGAAAAGTAATAATTATTAAAATTATCAAAATAAATCAAAGTTCTTTCATTAAATATGATAAATCTGATATAAATGTGTTGTATATGAATATATAATCCTTCGTAACTCACTTTGCAAAAACAGAAATTTCTCGGAATATCATGTTATGCTTAAAATATGAAGAACAAATTCTTACCAGTAAGTGTTGAAAATTAATAAATTGTGAAATCTATTTTGATTCTCATGAAAGTAGATTCTCATTCAATGGTGTTGCCGCTGCCACTCATTGAAATCTAATCAGTCTCAAGTGATTCGTAGCTAAGAGTCAACCTAGCATGCAAGAGTCTGTATAGCATCAATCAACGCATTATCATGATTGATGTCCGAGAAGGATGGCATATGTGAGATCGGTCCTGCAAATATTTTAATTAAAGCTTAGATTAGGAAATGAGCTTCCAGGAACATGTCCAGTTTTTGCTCCTTCAGTGAAATGACGTTCAAAACAACATGGACCGTCAGCACATCAACCATTGCTTCTGCTTCTTTTGATAAAGGGGCATAAAGACATATTGTGACTTTGGTGGGTGCAACTACAAACCTGGATACAGTAAGTGCACAATGTCTTCTTCTTAGACGAATGCCCGCCCTGTTTGCAGCATTTGATGGGGCTGTATACCTATCTGAAAACTTTAAGTAGAATTCTCATTGCATAGCCACATTCAATATTATGATAAGAGCCCTAAATCTGATATGATAATTTTTGCTGTCTGGACTTAAGATTCCTACATCTCTCGTTGACTGTAATTTGAATGGTGATCAGTACTTTTCTGACAACCTAAGGCTAGAGACTGTATTCTTATCTTTGAGGCTTGATAAACTTCATATTTCAATAAAATAATACAACAGCACCTATTTCACGTCACGTTCTCCTCTCTCATGATACAGAATGTTTAGGACTATAGTTCCCGCTTGCACAATATTCGCACCAAGAGTGCATGAACAGATGATTTTAGATAATAAGAACCAGCTGAAAGGCAGCTGAGGGACTCACTTGCAATTCTTTTCAGCGACTACAGTTGTACTAAGTATATCATAAACTTGAAGCAACATGGAGTAAGCTGCTTGTTTTTGTCTTTCGAGTCCTGTTGTATTTCATGCCTAACAGGGTAAGGATCGTTTTAGGTTCCCGAGTGGCAAATGCTCCAATTATTTTTGCATTCCTGTAAACTCGTAGACTGTTTGCCGTTTAAATAATTTTAACTGCACGCCGTATTGTTTACTTATAATAAATATCTTTTTGATTTGCTATAATACATCGTATTTTAAGCCATGGAGTGTAGTTGCATTCAGCTAGCCGTTAAAGTAAAATTGAATTTGTATAAAAAAACGATGAGCTATTCAACAGCATATATTTAACAATTATAAAGCATGCTATTTGATGATGAAATTGTGAACCTTTTGAATGAAACTAGAAATTAATTTTTAAAACGCTTGATTCTATTGAATTCGACATTTTTATCTATATATTGTTTTCTTTCCCATAAAAATCAAACACAGTTTTAATACATTTATCATTCTAAACAGGTTTTCCTTTTAATATAAATTGGATGATTTATTTTTAAAATAATATTATTTTTTGAATATTAGCAATACAATTTTGAGGCAATTCAAGAAGTAGTCAAATGTTGTCTCATATCACAGTCACTTTCTGTCACTCACATTTATAACAAAGAGTATTATACTTTATCAAACTTTTGTCAATCAGTGTCACTGTTAACATAAGCTAATAGGCAATTTTAGTAGAATTAGTAATTGTTTTAGTGTATCACCTTACACTATTGTGTTGTTTTTTGATACATTGAATATTGTGGTTTCATTTTCCCACAACGGCTGAAATGTATGATTTTTGTACATTTCACATGTCCAACAAAATTTATTACTGGAAGTGATAAATTCTCTAATAGACTGCTATTTTATATCTATTTCAAAATTCATCCAGTCTGTAAATTGCTAAATTCAAGCAAAATAAATATTTTATATTTAAATAGAGATCATTAATGGATAAAGTCTAGATGTGTCTAGATAATTTTTATGTTTTTTTCATAATATCTTCAATTTGGCATGTTAGTTAGCTAATAATAATGTTGATTAATTTTTCACATTGTTATTCTATTTAATAATAAAATGATTTCATCAAACGCAATTTCCCCAACGTTGCTGGTAAGGAAGTTTTTGAAGAACTTTTGTTAATAAGGATTGTAAGGAACTAAATTTCAGAATTATTTTGATTAATACAGTAAATTTGTCAGTATTGAATTTATCATTTTTTACTCTTTATCAGAAATAAAATTTTAGAAAAAATAATTTTTTATGTTTCCAGAAAAACTGTTATAATTTGCAATTAAAAATGTTTTCATAAAACAATTAAGGAATGACGGAATAATAAAAGGGTTCATTTGAAGCAAAAATCAATAATAAGATATCTGAAGTTACTTTTTAAATGTGAAACTTTATTACGGCAATGTTCTCATATTATTAGAGTTATTTTGTTACTAAACAAGGAAATACTAGATAAGAACGTATTACATTCTCCATTCTTACAATATTTTTACACCAGTTTTAAGAATAATATAGAATTAATATATTAACTTTACTGCTAAATTATAATAGTAAATTTAATGTGTATATAACTAACTCATACAGATCTCAACAAGTTTACATCTTATCAGCCTATCTCCTTTGGAAATGCTAATTTATAGATCTAATAATAAAATTATTTATTTTGAAATAAATTTTTCACATGTCTATAACAATCAAATGATATTTTTTTATGTATGAGAATTTCAGTTTATTGGAAAATGATTTCAGTATCAAGTAAGTGTAGGTTTTTTATATTCTAGGAACACAAAAGACAGAGCAATATTTGTGAGAAACACAATCATTTGAAATCCAATGTAATGTAAGCCTAGAAACATCCTTTGTGATTCAATTCTATAGACTCTTTAAGGATTTCCAGTATTTTTTTAAGTTTTAGAGAAAAAAGTTCTTTACTTCGACATATACTCCCAAGAGGTCGTACATCTGTCCATGCAGTCGGTCTCTAGGTTGATACCGGTAGAATTCGACATTGTTCTTGTACCATTTCACGGAATACAACTCGTCTCCCTCCAGATCAAAATCGCACTTAAGCCAAACATTCTCCCCGATGACCACTGCGCCCGGAACTTCCAGTCGGTGGAGCCGCATGCTGCCCCCTAAAGGAATGAAAGACACTTCTCGAGTCGATATTCTCAATGCGCGCATTTTAAACGGGTTCTAAGGATTAGTATGTACAGAAACACAACAAATGGTGGGATTATTATCTATATATGCAATATTATCTATTCAGGTATATAGATATAATATGAAGAATATAGTAATTTTAAGCAATTTAATCTATAGATTTGCTTTATTCAACAGTTCATTGATAAAGGAGATTGACAGAAATCAAAGAAGTAAATTAATACTCATTTTATATACAAATATTTATGTTAAATAATTTTCTTTCTTTAAGCAACCAGAAAATAAATTTAGATTAAAAAAATTTTTTTCCAATGCTTAAGGAAAGGAAAGAGAGCTGGTGAAAATATTTCTTATAGGACATCAAACCATTTAAGAACAGAACATTCAATAGCAAATTCAGAACACTCGTCCCATTTCAGAAATTCTTAGGTTTGATTGAATGGTTAATCTATAAGGCGTCAATTGTATTCAAAGAATTTAAGATTTAGTTTTTAAAACTCAAAAATCAGTAGTTATATACATATGTTGAAAAGCAACATAGAACTGTGTAACCTTACATGGGAGTAAAAATTAATATACTTTAATTGGTGAACAAGAAGGTTGAGCCTGAATTTCACATAGAAGAGACAGCAGAAGAATATCCATTATCTTTCAGTACGCCAATGTTGTTATTTCTGAATAGATTTTTTGGATAAAAAGAGAAATGTTGCTTTCATTTAATGATTCATAGTAATAAGATCATAAGATGTTTTTAATAGTGAGTACTTGAGTAATGCCGAACTTAAAAGGGAATGAAATTTTCACCAAGAGACGCTACAAGAGAGCTCTCTATTACTGTGTCGTTACATAAAAATAATAAAGGCAAATTATATTTTTTATCGATTTATTATTTTGTTGAAAGGAATAAATGACCAAATAAAATCTCATTTAATTTACCTTAATATAAAATTCTTCGTTAGAGTGAAGCAATCCCTCAGATATTTTGTTGAAAAATTCCATAACAAATCATCCCTAATGTATTGAATAATATAGTCATTGGCAATGCAATAGCGAGTTCAGTGAGGCAATATTCAGAATTTAGGTTAACTTAGTCACATTTTAAAATAATAATTTTAATTTTAGTCTGAAACGATGATTATCTTATACATTTTACGTTAAAATATTGTTCAAATTATTTGACCTTATGACATTGAACATTGGCCTAGACTGCCACAATATGTTAGCAATCAATTCCAGATAGTCGTACTACATCACCAACATGTGAATAAGTTTAAGTAAACTAGTTATTTAATTGAATACATACTTGTGACTCAATATTGCCTTGATGACTACTCATATGTTTACACCTTATTAGCAGCTGGGACGTACTATTTATTTGAGACCGTAAGCTCTTTACATTCACATGTATAGGTATGAACACACGAAGAGTAATGAACATTTTTAAAAAGTAAATTTAATTCTTTTGTCCGATGTAAACTATTTTTTCAATCAGTTAATACTTTTATTTATTATATATAATAGTTTGTTGCGTCTCTCATCAATCAGTACTTTATTTTTAGGATTCACCATCTGTGATTATTTTTAACACATGCCAATAACTGCAATTGAGGTAAATTTTAAATGAAACTTTTGATTATGCCAATAAAAAAATCCATAAAATGATTTAATTATTCTTAATTTTTAAACTAATTACTAAAATGAATGCTTTTTTTTATTTCTACGATATTAGTATAGCATCTTAAGAATAGAGGGCACTGCAAACGTGTTTACTTCAAATCCTCGCGATCATGAAGGCCATCTTCTAAAGAAAATAAATATTTCTAATACTCGTTCGTCATATTCTTACTTCGACATTTTGATGTAGACCCTGTGTCTATTGTGTCTGAGTCGTCACACCCACCTCAGCTGTCCACTGTTTATTGAAGTAAAGCCGAGGCTATATTTAGTATGGGTGGAGACTGACACCCTCCTTTATTTCACCTGCCTCGACTCTTATGTTGACTTGATGTTGCGAAAATCCTTAATCTAATTTTGAGCAGCGGGAATGGACGCATAAAAGACCGGGTTCCTTTTTTATTAGCACGGAATCGCTGGGTTCTCTTGGAGGGAAAAAGTGGGAAAATAGCAGCCAATCGAAGATTTTTGCTTAGAAGAAAACTTTCTTTCCCCCTTTTTGCGATTTTTACTTTTCTTCATTTCCTTTTTTATTTTTTCTCTAGTAATAGAATGAGCAAGTTGCAGTCATTAGCTTAGAAGTTGTGAGCTTGGAGGATCTTCTCGCCTTGCAAGCATTTAGATTTCGAAGCAATTTTGCGCATCTGGCTTGGTGGAAAATGTGTTCCCTCAATTGCGAGGG
Organism: Latrodectus hesperus; assembly: GCA_037975125.1. Classification (NCBI taxonomy): domain Eukaryota; kingdom Metazoa; phylum Arthropoda; class Arachnida; order Araneae; family Theridiidae; genus Latrodectus; species Latrodectus hesperus. The sequence goes on along the minus strand of CM075854.1, from coordinate 114,780,233 downwards.
TGCGGCGTACCTATTTGGTATCAGTTTTTTAACCTATTACTTCACTTTATCGACTTTTATTATTTCTGAAGACATTTCTTTCCTGAAAGAATTTCAACTGATCAAGATTCAATTAATCTTCTTTATCCTCTTTAGTAAGTTTCAGTGTCATTAATAACTACTGGGAATATGTTTACAAAACCAGTTGTTTGTTCCCTCTCTTATTTATTTTTATCACTTAAAGTACCTATAAAAACTAATTTATTATAAAGAATTTATAGTACTTTTCGCCTAGTCAATTTTATGTTAAAAAATCAGAGTCTACAGCAAAGTTACCACATATCTTTATGCTACTTTGATAAAAGAAGTTGAAGTAATGATTACTGTGTCGGTAGCTTATGTTGCTTCGAAAGTCATCTTACTAAAAAAGTGAATACATGATGTATTCCAGGAAACCCATTTCCTGCCTATTTATGATTTATTTATGCGATTTTGCAAGGCTAATCTCACAATATTTCATTTTTCTAAGACTTCAGACTAGCAAAGGTGTTGAGATTCTGCATGCTATTTTTGAATTAAATTGAAAATAACAAGTGGTTAAATTTTCAAGAAATTTGGAAGCATAGATTCTTTGAAAACATTACCCAGTATAACTACATCATGAAGCAGCAGCACATATATTTCTGAACATTGCGTTAAAAAAAAGATTGAATGCCATGTTCAGTTCAGGTATATCAGCTCTTGCAGCTTCAAATCGATGCTATGCAGTTAACCATAGCATGATATATGCAGTCAGCAATAATTAATGAGATCTTAATTTGATGAGAGATATTGAGAAAATACTGGCTAAGAAACTGCTGAGTATTTTTCGTATTAATTCAGTGCCATGTGTACATGCACTATCCTGTTGAAAGCTACCGTTTTGTAATGTTCAATGGAAGGGCAGAGTCACGTTCGTTAACACAAATGAAAAGTAACGATTACTGTTCAAAATGGAGTCAATGGTGAAAGAGATGTACATCCGATGGTTTCCCTTACGATCACTACTGATGATGGCCCTATGAGACGACGGCGAAAACACATTGGCTAAATGAGTTCTCCAGGATGGCACCACACATGGATGGGACTCACATGGTGCTGTAAATTTGAAAGAACCATCTGAAAACACATCAAGCCACTGTCCTCGTTTGCCATTGATCACTTCATTGAAGGAGAGCTTTTTTTTAAGTAAAGTAAAATGTACCCGAAATTATAATCGAAGAGCTGTCACTATATGTTCATATATTCATACAGACGTATGTAGTTTTAGAAACAACATTTTTAGTGGATATATTAAGAACATACAAGAAACATATGTGTCCTCTCAACAGTAGTAATCGCGAGTTACTGGGATCAGTTTTCGCATAACCATCTTAAAATCATCACTTACTGCCAACAATGATAGTGAATTGAAGATGCTTGTAGAAATAATTATTTTAATTAGATAAATCACAATGTTATGGTAGACCACTATCTCTCAAAATCAGAAATATGCAAACCATAAAATCTTCGTCTTACACGAGCCGAATAAATAAAGTCAATAAGATAATAACTAAGAACACTTTGTGTAAGAAAACCTTCGACAAAATTTCTTCGTTTAAACATATTTCAGGTCTCAAAACCAACGTCTACTTAAAGAAAATACCAGGAAAATCTAATCATTTGAATATTATGGCATTAGCTTCCTGTGGTATAATTTTTTAGTGAGCAGTCATTTTAGTGACCAGCAGTATATACACTACAGTTTATATATAAATATTTACAAATTCAACTTCAGTGAAATGTGTTGTTTCCTTATACGCGTTCTTAATGATATTGCTTCAATTTATTAATAAAAATGAAAAAGTTTGTTAACAAAAATAAAAATTAAACATAAAAAACTCTTTATGACCCAACAGAATTTAATTTAATTTTCAATGCTTAATTTTCAAGGAATTATATATTTTCAGGATACTTTGAAAAGTTTAATTTGCAAAAAAGACATCTTTGTTGAGAAAAAATAATTTTTTCGAAGCATAATGCTTCATTTGAATAATCTTAATTTCCAATTACTTAAAATAATGTTTTAGGCATTTTTATCAACATTGTTTTTCATAATTGAAAAAATTTTTATGTATCAGAATATATATCAGATTTTTATATAAATAAAAAATTTTAAATCGTTGCATTTATAAACCAAGAAGTTTTATATTAATTATTATGAAACATTTTAACACGCCAATATTCCAATAATACAGGGTAATACTATCACGAAATCAGACAATTCTCAAGGTGCAAAAGAACACAACAAATTTCATAGTTATAAAATAACATAGCACAATATATTTTATAGATATTGAAATAAATAACAAAATGAGTTAAAATATGTAGTTTTATTGCTCTTGAAAGGAGAATTTCACTGCCTAGAATTATATCACGAAAAACAAGATTTGGATAAAATGTCACTCATTCAACCTATCTACATAAGTAGTCTTATAGAATCAACTTTTCTTCCATTTTTCGTTATTTTTAAAAATGAATATCCCTGCTTATATTTTTTATGCTTTTTGCTGTATAGATAATTTGTTAAATTAAGTAATATTAATAAATTTTATCAAGCAACATAGTATGGGCTACAAGAAGATTATGCCGCTGAAATTTAATTAATATTTATAGCAAAAAATAATCCAAATTACGTATCAATTATTTACAGCCTTCATTGAAAAATTGATAGCAATAAATTAATGTCTAATAGAAGACTTTATCTTCATTAAAAATGTTTTCTAAATACAGTAAAATGATTGTCTATATAAATGTAATTTGTTAGTCTCATAAACTAGCAATAAAGATTTGGAATTAGTGAATGTAAATAGAATTTGATTGTTTTATTTACACAGCATAAATCATTATTTAAGGGAATAAAAATTAATAATGTCTATTTAGTAAATTATTTTGATTTTTATGATAAGTGTATTCGTTTAATAATTTAAAGACACATAAATAGTTCTAGTAAAAAATAATACAAAATTTTACAGAAAAAAACTTTACTTACTAAATAATATTAAATAATACGTAAGAGAAGAAATCTTCTTCGCTTTATTTTACAATAAATTCGAATTATTAATTATAACTTAAAAGTGTAGGCATTAATTTTAATATCTAATTCGCGCTAGGTTTAACTAAAAGCACATCTCTCGCATATAGTTTTAACGTTTTTCATTGTAGTAATTATATTAAGTGAAATTTCTCTTAAAATATTTATTATTTCATGGATTAAAATCAAAAATTAAAAATGCGTACAAATATATTTTTAATAAACTGAAATGATTTTCTCAAAATATACTTATTTTTGCAAATTTATCAGAAAAACCTGAACATCATTTTAGATCAAATATTTTAAAGTTGAAAATATACACTTTTCCTGTAAGATTTTTTCCTCCTTTCCACTGTCAATTTCACTTGAGAAGTGTAAAAATATTGGATGTAAAGATGTCTAGACATGAAATATGACATATATGGAAAAATCCACCAATTTTCTTTCAATAAAGAAAAAAGAATGAAGGTAGAAATTTATATTCAACCAAATGCGTAGACAGGAAATCGCTTGGGGTGGATCCAAACTGACGATTCGTCTTCATTTGGCAGCTCTATCTATCACACTTTAATCTCTCATCACTATTCGTCATTTTAAGAAAGTAGAACACAGTCAGTGATCAGCAGGCATTTAGAAGGCTCAGCCATAAGATAGAATGCAGTAAAAGAAATACTCAGTTATAATTGCAGTGAAAGAGATACAATTAAATAAAGTAAGAACATTTTGGTCTATCTAAACTTTTTTTCAATTGATTTAGATGAATATTTATTCCATGGAAAAAAAACATTATTTTAAAATATATTTATATAAAGTATCCCCTTTCTATTAATATTAATAATTATAAGATATAGTATTTTTATACATAACCCTGAAACCATATTTGAGGAAATCCTTCTCTCTAAAACGACTGAATTATGCAACATAAAGAACTGTGATATTTCTGACTTAACCCAAATTCTAAGCTATTTTTCAACAGTTTCATTCATTCTATGTAGGGTAGTTTTGATTTACTATTCGTGTAATTTTTATCATTTTAATATACATATATATATACCTATTTTTATCATTTGTGATATGTATTTAACATCAACTATTAATTTATTTATGTAGATTACTAAAATTAAAAGAATGATACAATACAATTCCAAGAAAATTTACATGTTTTTCCTTAGACTTGCCTATATTACGACATTAATATTTCTATCTTTGTGTTTCTTAATAGTTATAATTGACGTAATCCTGGTTAACTGGTGCATATCACCTTGCTAACAACAATACATATGTGTATAATATAATAACCGTTTAAATGGAAAATTATGAGTTTTTTTTTATCTATGTGATTCTGCGAATGCATCCACAGAATTTCTTAAATTTAATTTTTAATTTATAAAATACACTCCCGACATTGAAAATGTAACACCAAGAAATATTGAACAGAAAACTGTGCATATTTCAGGGTAGATGCACCTTAAAGAGTTATGCAAATCATGTGAAATGAGTACCTCTCAAGCACACGTAAGATAGGATATTAAGTAAGGAACTAGAGCAGAATGGGGAATATTTGTGCCATTATTGCTGCTAGTAAAATAATCATTGACAGTTTGTTCTTATCGCAAAAGCCATCGTTACCGGAGCCAATTAAAGCAAACAGCCGAGTTTCGAGAGGTATGGTGATCAGAATGAAAATGGCATGTTGGTTCTCACTGCAAATCACAGCTTGCAGACATCTGGACTCTTCCACAGAGCACAGGCTTTGGCCAAGATAGTTGGAACAAGGAACTGTGGAACTTTGTGGCGTGCCGGTGTAGGTTGAGTGATATCAACACACGTCTATCATCCGACGGATGGCAGAGGCGGCTGAACAAAGCATGTCTACCGAATTCTGCAGCATGTGCAAGACACCCTATGTACTTCCATATCGAGCCGAACCATTTGCCATTGATTGGTTACTTGTGGTCTGTCCTCAAGACGTCAGTTATTAAGACTGCCATTTACCCCAAAGCGTCTGGAATGTTGCCGGATTAAAGCCATGTGGACAACGGACTGTCACAGAATCGTCATCTCAGATGAGTCACGCTTCTGTTTCTTCAGGAATAATCACCGCGTATGCGTGTGGCGTCGACATGAAGACAGATCCAATCTTGCAGCCATTATGGAAAGACCATTACGCGACAACGTGGCATAATAGTTTGGGGCACCATTGCATACGATTCCAGGTCATCTCTAGATTGTATTCATGGCACTATGACAACCTAAATTTACAGGGATGATGTGCTGCGGTCGTGATATTCCCCTATCTTCAGGGGTGCCCGATGTCGTTTATTAGCAGGATAACGCCCGACCACACATTGCTAGGATCAGCCAACATTCCCTGGAAGCTGTATAGCTGCTTCCTTGGTAACTGTACTTACCAGATCTCTCACCAAACGAACAAGTGTAGGATATGATTGGGTGCCATTTGCAGACACTGCTACTGCCTCCTTCAGAAGACGCACTTTGGGAAATGGTTGACATTCCTCAGGATATCATCTGTATTCTTATTGATCCTCTGCTTAAAAAAGTTGCTTCTAGTATCGCCATCCACGGTGGTCCTGCAACCTACTGACTCAACCCTGTTCTCACTCTGTATTATGCGTACTTCTTCGAAATACAGATCACTTATTGTTGTTTGCAGTCTCTTTTTATTTGCCGGGTGCGTTCAATTTCTGACAACTCCTTCTTGGTGTTGCAACGGCATGAACATTTCCCATTCTGCTGATTCCTCGTCTTATCCTATGTGTGCTGGAGAGCTGCGCATTTCACATCATTTGCATAACTGAGTAATGTGCGTCTACACTAAAATTTGCATAGTTTTCTCGCTACTCCTTCTTGGTGTTACCTTTTCAGCGTCAGGCAGAGTAAATAATTTAAAATATTATTTGAAACAATATCCAGTTTTTTAATGTATATTTTGTATTAAAATTTAATTTTTATCATTATGGTTATAAAATACGAGAATAAATCGTAATATAAATTCATACTAAATTATTTTGTTGCAAATGAAATTATTCAAGCTGTATCAATGTAGTTCAGTTATTTCTTTGCGTGAATCATTAATGTGTATTTTTTTATATATTTTACAACTGTCATAGTTGCTGTAAATTCTCATTTTATTTTATCAAATATAGTTTTTTATCATTTAATTAGCAAAGCATTGATTGATTCCTATAGCCATCATTTCGAAGTAGGGCAAGAGACTTGATCAATTACAAATATTGATTTATCGGGACTTCGGTTGAGAGAACTTTCATTAATGTTCCTTTAAAAATGAAAACCGCAAAAATGATATAACTAAACTCTTAAATTAATATTAATTTGCAAATATTTTATGAAGAAATTCAAGCAAATTTAAATTGTACATGTAAATATTATTGGTAGAAAATTTTGCTTCTGTGGTTTTATGAGCTTTTAAATAAGAAGAGTAATAGTTATTTTCTCAATAAGTTTATATCATAAATGTATACTCAACATCCATATTATTAAAAAAGTATTTGAATGGAGTGATCCAATATTTCCAGATAGTTAACACGGGTTAATAAAAAAATTTATTTCAGGGAAATAGTATTTTCTAACTTAAGAAGTTATTATTTTATGTTCCTACATACTAATAAATTCAAAATATGATTCTGTACCCAAAAAGATTCATACAAAGTCTTGGAAACTACGCTACACTTGTATCCAGTCTAGTTGTAAAGACTCAGCAAGAGATGCTAAAATGTTATTTAATGTAAATGTGTTATGTTAATCTAATGTGCACTTTTCATTCCCCTTTTGAAATAAAGGTTCAAATTGAGTAGTTATCGTGCAGGCAATAACTCATTCTATTTTGATAATAAATTATTGATAAGATCATTTTTATCGGAGAGTAAGGATCGTTTTTACGTACTTTTAATTTATATTTTTTATGGTGTAAAACCAAGTAGTTAAGAGTCTTGATAAAAAATTTTAAAACAAGCAAATGTTAAAATTTTGTTAATTAAGTTTAAATATTTTTAACATTTGACATATCTGACTATGAAATTTCATGCATATCATACAATATTTGTTGAGTAAGAGCTTTAAAATTCATTGAAAATTCAAAATACTTCAAAATTTGGCAGTTGAGAAAAAGCCATCTCTCATGTGAATGCAGAATCTAACATCTCTGAATAATTTTAGAACTCAGCAGTTATTTATATATGTATGTCAATTTCATTTTCAAAGTTAACAACTCAATTTTATTTCAGCCATTCTTTTAAAAACATTAACAGCTAGTTTAAGTATTAATGTTTTTAGCTAGCTATATAGTTTACTAAGAGATGTAATTTTTATAAACAATTGTTGGATTTCATAAATTTGAAAAAAAAACAATTATTCTAAATACATGCTTGCATTTAAATTTTTTTTTTTTTTTGTGGAAGAATAGAATTGAGTATGTAAGATATAGAGCAAAAGTTTTCTTTACTTTGTTCGTGATCAGCAATTCTTTAAGGTGTGGATTTACAGTATGTTGCAACAAGTATTTTTACAGTTTCGCTTTCCGTGACACACAAGTAACAAAATTTGAACAATGACTTGTCCAGTCCTAAATACTTCTTTTGATTTGAAATTATATCTACATTACCATTAAAGAAATGAGTCTAATAAATTCTTACAATTTTTCCTTTGTGTTGATTTCAGCTTTACAGGAAAATGCACTCTGTTCTAAATATAAGTTCAATTTAAACTTCATAATCTTTTTTAACGAAGAATTCTATTCTATGGTATGCAAAACTGCTATGATATGTTACATTTTTTTGAGAATATTAAATAAAAGATGCATAAGATGTTATAAAAGCAAAACAATACAAGTAGATTTAAAATTAGCTCGAGATCTTTCTTCATCTAATCATATTTGAAGTTCGTATAAATGATTGCTCTGTGGTGTCATCGCAACGTGGGAGGGATACACAATTTTCCTCAGAACCACAGACACAGGCGCATGGGCACTGAACACTTGTCGTTTCTCTCTCCCTAGTCAGCAGCCTCACTTTTGTAGTCATGCTGAATGTGCTCATGCTAGGGGGCGATTAGGAGCTCTTTATTAAGTTCTTAACCAGCCAGTGTGCCTTTATTGAAATATTCTGTCTTTGTGGAATATCGATAAGTTTAATAACCCTAGCTTGTTTCGTAGCACTTTTTCTTATATTCATAGCAGTTTTCTTGTAACTTATATGCTAATAGTGTACTTTCCAACCATGCCTGAAGTGCTATTGCTATTAATACATGACAGATAATGGCTATTTATAATTGATAGAGGATTTTTAACTTTTTTTTTTACTACACCCGAAAATAGATTAAAACAATCTCGAGAGGGCACAACGATATTTCGATTAAAAAAAAAAACACTTGTGGATTACCTCAACAGAAAAGGTTCCCTAATTTTTTTTCTTTTGCAAATATTATTAGAAAATTTAATCATTTTTAAATTAACACAAATTTTTTCAGGTAAATATATTATTAAATTCAGATCTATTTACAAAAAAATAATTAATATCAAATTCGCTTAAAAATATATGTATGACATGAATTTCAAAATGTCATTTGAAGATAAAAGTATGTTTTTTAAGTAATGTACCTTTAAGTAGTATATACCTTTTATAAATAGTACCATATAACTTTTAAGTAGTGTTTTTTTTTAATTTTTTTCTTAGATATTACACATGCTGCTATTTTCTATTGATTATTTCTGCTTAAAAAGAAAATCTATTAAGATTAAAAAATGAATTCGTTGCTATAGTATACCAAACCATTTACTTTCTGTATAGACAAAGTCAATTTTTTGGAGTTATGATGACGTAGAAACAGTTACGACAACGATATTTTTTCATATGTTGACTGTGTGTAAAATGTAGTTCCTTTTCTTTTAATGAAACCTCAGAAAATTTAGATTCATACGCTTAAATATAAGTATAACCAATACAAGGACATCGAATATGATTATTTCTTAACTATCGAAAACAAAAGATTCAGCGAGAAAAGGAAAAAATAATTTTATATTAATTTTTCTAAAAAAATATTTTCTAAAAAAGATACTCGCAAACATATATTTGTTGAAATGGATTACATAAAGCTTTGAGAAAGCTAAGAATCCTTTAAAATGTAGAAATGATAGTGAAAATTCTTCCATTCAGAAAATAAACAAAAAGTAAAAAGTTTGAATAATATATATATGTATATATATTATTATTATTATTATTATTAACACTTTCTAGAAGGACAGCTATCTACTTTTTAAATTAATTTTTAAACTCCCATGATATATTTCTAAATACTTTTCAATGTCTTTCTCTGGGCAAAATAGCATTCGTTCTGTCACTTAATTGTTCATTGGTACAAAAATCTATTATTCATGTGTACAAAGTTCATTTGTGCCAATTTTGCCCATTGTTTCTTATAACTTTCTATTTCCTCATTTGTAATGTTTGGTATTCACATTAGAGTCTTTATTTTAAAACAATCTGCAGTAGTCCATAACTATCGAGTATAATCAGCTTAAGGAGAATTTGAGCGATAAACTAACCTTGTGATTTATTAACAGTTCCGAAAACATTATGTCTCATTTTAATGCATTTTTCCAGCCTTTTTTCTAATAGAACTTTATGAAACGTATAGAAGGTTAATTATTTTATCAAAATTTTTTAACAGTCAGTTTATTAAATCATTCAACTATCGGGTCCATTACAATTTATAACCTGTTTAGATTGATGTAAAATCAGTGATTTGATTTTCAAATACACATTCAATAAAAATTTTAATTCAAATTCACTTAAATACGATTTTAAAATGGAAGGAAACTTTCGGTTGCATTTAATTTAGCTTTTTTTTTAATTTACTTAGTAATAATATTGTCCTTTGAATGAAAAGAAAATTAAAAATGTGTGTCATCTTTCTTTTTGCCTGAGTAAAATTAAATAGTACATATATCAATCCATTTCTGAGTACAATAGTTATGATTCATTATTTAAGAGACAATATTTATTGTGAGATTCTTAATTTTGGGATACAAATGAAGCAAAGATAGTCTTTTTGGAATATATTAGGTTAAAATTAGGAAATTTTCATAATAATCTGAGATAAAACTACTGTTAATTATAGCTAAGCCTTCAATGGCAATTCTTTGCATTCATTGTTTTTTAATGATATAAAATTATACTGTTATTAACACACAGATCTTTATTATTATGATTTTAATAATCTTTTTATTGAATAAAACAACACAAAGTTAAACTTTATATGTTTCACTCACAAAACAGAGCTATAAATAACAGTATAACTTAATGTAAATATGTATCTAATATATATTACTCTATAATAAAGGTTTGTATCTAAAACCCATTATTTTATAAAATAATTCCTTCTTTAAATGCTTTAGAAAACACAAAAAATGAAAAATATTTTGAGAGTTACTGAATTCTCTAACATAAATACTAATTATCTACTCTATGTTAAGAACAATATCAATTACTTTATGAAAAGGTATTTTAAGATCATTTATGCTATTGAAAAAAATTGTCTTGAGATTATTAATAATGTATTTTAGGCAAATTTAACTTTTTATGGATAGAATAAATGAAATTAAATAATAACGTGATAAAATATAATGTCAAAAATTTCGAAACAAAGTGCCCTTTTAAATGTTTTATTGGCTTGCACTTTTTCCATTTTTAAGCATCTAAAGAAAGCAAAACTAAAATTAGATGGTCTTAATTTCATTTGTTTTCTTTAAAATCCTCCGGTACGAATCATTGTGAATGCGCGAATCAATCAAGCAGTAAATCATTGATTCCACTATAAGTAAATATTTATTTCAATATTCTAACGTAGAAAATAAAATATATATCAAATATAATTAAAAAAAGAGTACTTTGAAAACCAGTTAAATAAAAAGGTACATCAAGTTTTTTCTAAACAGAAAAAGTGATATAATTGTTCTTAATATCAAATATTATAAGATATTTTTCCATTATACTTTATAATTTTTCATTCCTTCTCTCCCGTTCTTCTCTGAAATTTTGTGTGTGTGAAAATTTTGTTCATAATGTTGTTTCAATACACTCAAAAGCCTTACAGAAAATCAACAAATAGCCTTAGAATGTATTAAAGGAAATTTTCAAATTTTAAATACTCTTATAAAACAAGCAATTATTTTGCAATAGAAAAAGAGAGAAATACCTATAAGACTAAGTAGCTGTTATTATATAAAATAAATTATGTTACATTTTCTTTTTAATTTTATTATACACTGGTGCTCAAAGTTAAGAAAATTTTCAGATTCGGTCATTTATCTCCAGAACTACTGGAACGATTTGAATGAAATTTGATGTGTGCATTGGTCACACGTATTCAGGGACGCTGTTTTCAAGCTCTTGATGGTTCTCGAAGGCATACTGTAAGTTGCATTTGTCCTCTCCAGAGCAAAACAGGGAGGCATTGTAGGATTGAAGTCTGAAGATCTGTTTGGTCAATCCAATCCATCAGCTTCACTTTCTAGAAATTCGTCGACCAAAGAGCTCTATGTGGCCTAGCTCTATCCTTTATGAAAATGAACTCAGTGCTCACTGCGAACCTGAAAAAGGGAACACAGCATTCCAAAACCTCATCCATATATTTCACAGCAGCCACTGTCAAAGATATTGAGGGTTGTGCGGTCATTTAATATGATGCCTGACGATACCATTAAACGTCCACCCCTACAGTGATAGATTTCATGGACATTAGAAGAGACGTAGCGGACACATAGTTCTCTCCATATAAACATATGGCTCGAATCTGTGGTTAGGCTGAACTGGGCTCATCAGTGAAGAAAAGGGAAGCCCATCAATCTATACTCAACTCTAGACGCTCATTGCACAATGCTAAATGAATTCTCATGAGCGAAGAAGTGAGCGGTAGAGAAATCGCGGGTTTTCGTTTACACAAACCTCATCATGTAGTCTGCTAGAAACAATCACCCTTGAAAGTCAGCTTCATGTGGCCGTATACAAGTCCCAATATAGTTGAAAACCAGCCCTGTTACACCTGGCTAGATTAGACAAAGGGCTATCATCTCCAGCAGTCATGCCTTAAACGACTTTGCCCACACCATTCCTCAATATGCTGCCCGACCTTGAAAATGTAACATCAAGAAGAAATGGCCAGATAATTATGCAAATTTCAGGGTGAACGCATCTTACCGAGCAACGGAAATGATGTAAAATGCACGGCTCTCCAGCATACGTAGGATAAAATGTAAGGTGAGGGTAATATTCACGCTATTGTTCATGTTTGGAAAATAACCATTGAAAGTTTGTTCCTGTTTCAAAAGACGCTTGTAATTGCAGTGAATGCCAAGTCATCGTCGACGGAGTCAGTTCCAGTAGACAGACGAGTTACGAGAAACATAATGATCGCAGTGAGAAGAGCATGTTATGTTTGTCCTTCAAACAAATCGTAGCTCACAGACACCAGGACGTGTCCACAGTGCACCAGCTTGGAGCAAAGATGGATGGAACAAGGAACTATGGAACGTTTGCGGGGAGCAGGTGCATCCAGAGTTACGTCTGATGGGAGGTAGTGACATCTCGCAAATCAAATCTACCAAAATTCTACAACATGTGCAAGATAACCTGGATGTTCCCGTATTGAGCAGAACCATTTACTCTCAATTGGTTGCTAGTGGTCTGCCCCCAAGACGTCCATTAAGAATACTGCAGTTTACCAGAAAGTATAGACTTCCACGCCTGGAATGTTTCCATATTATAATGATGTTGGCGCAATAGTTTCACACGATCGTCTTCTCAGATGAGTCACGTGTCTGTTTCTTCAGTGATAGTCAACGTGTAAAAGTGTGGCGTTGACATGGAAACAGGTCCGATCTTGCAGCAATTGTGGAACGTCTCTCTACACCAAAATGCACATCATGATTTGGAATGCCATTGCGAACGATTCCAGATCACCTCTAATTCGTATTCACGACACTATGGTACTCGAACATTACGTGGATGATATGCGGCGGTCGGTGACATTCCGCTTCCTTCAGGGAGTGCTCGAAACAGTCAACTTGCCCTTCAAGGTGTGATCTGGCCACCGTACTTACCAGATCTCTTACCAATCAACCATGTTTTGGATATGATTAGACGCAATTTGCAGACCCTGCCACTTCCTCCTTCAGAAGATGCTCTTTTGCAAATGTTTGACGGTGAAGGGAGAACCCTTCCTCAGAACACCATCCGTGCTATCATTGAGTCTGTGCCTAGATGTATTACTTCGTGTATCACCACCCACGATGGTCCTACAACCTACTTTCCAGACTATGTTCTTGCTCTGTATTATGCATATCATTTCAAAATACAAATCACTTATTTGTCGATGCTGTCTCTCTCTATTTGTCAAGTTTCGTCATTTTCTGACAATTCCTTCTTGGTGTTGCAATTTCAATGTCGGGCAGTGTAGATTAGGTCTTCTGGAATTGTTTCCGTAATTTGTGCATGACCCTTGGTGTTAAATTGAACTCTCCAAGACTCTGGTCCTGAGACTAGCTTACTTAGAGCCTCTCCATAATTCGCCATTTCATTCATTATCTAAATTTTGATGATTACTCATTGTGACTGTTATAATTTGAAATCAGTCGTCAGTTGCTGCTCAAAAACACCAAGAAATTCAGCGAAATTCGTTAGTAAAAAATATCCTTTTGGTAAACAAACTAAGAATTTTTTTAAATTTTCAGTTTCCTTTTTTTCTTTATTTGATTGTGTATACGAACTTTAAAAGCTCAAATATTTAGAATGTTATATATAAGAGTATATAGCTATGGTGAGTTTTCTGGTTGGGGTGCTCGTCCTCGGAAATTAATAGGATCAAACCCTGACCTAACCAAACATTTGTGGTTTCCGCTAATAGCACCTGGAGTACTTAAAATAGGTTACAAAATCCTCCATGTGAAATAATAACTCTGGGATGGCATACCAAGTCTAATTATCTTCTGCTTGATTTATGCATCTAATTTACGGAGGCCCACCCACTTTCTGGTCCAAGGTAACATTCCACTGGGTTTCCCACTTAATAAAGTGCCTTTACTCCCCCCTCCCTTAGTAAGTGCTGTAAGGTGGAAATCTTTGTAGCCGGACATTATAAAACAACACCTGCGAAATGTATATTGTCATTTATATCATTATCTATGCCTTTATAGTACAGTATATATTATGCTGGATCAGTTGACATCAGTGAAAACTTAAGACTTGTCTATACATGGTTATATCACTCATCTTTAATGAAACTTAAGGAAATAGTCATGCTGAGAGGGCTTATGTACACATTATAAAACGGAAATAATATTTAGCGGAAAAATTCAAAAAATTTAATCATTACTATTAATTTATAATTGATATTAGAAAATACAAAAATAAATATCGATATACTTTATATGAATATACAGTTTGCAAAAAAGTAAAATTTCTAGTCGTTAACTTGAGTAAATTGAAAGTTGATACTAACATTTTGCTCACATTAAATGTTAATGGCTTTCGTAATTTATGGAAGGTATTTGTGATATTAATTAATATAAACCGAATTGTAATAAAATATCCACGGACCATTTTCACAAATTTGAAAAGCGATTCTCTCAGGAATAAATGGGACCAAGCTAAATTCTCTTGTTACAAATAATATTGTTCTAAGAATGTCTGAAACTTATTCCTTGTGCATAAACGTTTCTCATCAAAAATTCACTATGATAAAAACAGCTGCTCTTCTTTTAGTAAATTACTTTTATTCAATATTTATATTTATCTTTACAACATTTAAATAAAAAAAAACGTTTTATAATTCCAAACAAATTTTTACATGTAAATCTCTTTGCATGATTATAATCGGTTTAATGACAAATAAGTTCTTCGCCCCAAAGATCCTATCATTTAGCGGAGCAACTCCGGATAGCATTTAAAATTTTAGATTGCTAAAATATTAATAAAAATTTTGCAATGATCACATGACATTCTTTTAATTGCAGAGCCAAAATAGTTTAAACATATTTTTCTTCCTTATGCATAGAGTCAATAACGCTACAGCAAGTCTGGATTACCACTTACGAGTAAACCCTGCCGTTATTTAAGTCAAACCAGGTTTCTAATAACAAATTTAAGACTTTCACTGGTAACTTTAGAATCATAACATTTATCATTATAATTAGATCATTCATGTTTAAGCGCTACTCAAGTATATGCGTGGTACATTTTAAATGAGTTCGAACTAATCTAAAGGTAGATGTAAATAAATAGCCGCAAAGGAAATATAATGACATGTTTTTTACTAAGCAATATCCCTATGTGATAACCTAATTAAGAATAGCTTAAAAATTAAAATGTTAGTTCAAATTCTGAATAAGAAATTTTTATGCAATTATGATCTCCATATGTTTTGTTATCATTATAATACTGGAATTATGAAATATAAAAATAAATAATGATTAAAATCTGAAACTGTATCACTTAACCCATTAAATATATATTACTATTTAACTGACACGTTGAATGAGATCAGCATATTTAGACTTTTCAGGACAGCCAAATGCTACACATGTTTCTAGATTAGAGAGTGTAAAATACCATTTTCTGTGTCAGGAAATGAACAGTGAGTCTCGCTGCAGAAGAAGCCGCCTGCACCGTGTTAAAAGTAGGCTTTCTGGAGATTGAAAGTTTCCAAATGTTATTTTAACTACTGTTAAGCGATGAAAAGCCCTCCTCATAGGGAAAAATTAATGTGAAATGAAAATTTTACATTTTTATTTTATTTTTAGTAGTTATGTAATGTTAACGCTTTAGTTCTTCACTAATGGTCAGTTACTCTTTAAAAATTGCAAATTATTTATATTAATTAATAATTGTTTCATAAAATTTCAGTCCTTCAGAGACTAATAATAAATTTTTTTGGGGTATTTCTAGATAAATTCTTTTACAATCAAAAGAATAATGTAAATACCGAATTATTACATTTTATGCATACTCATAAAAAACAATTAGTTTAAGAGATTAGTTATAATTATAAATTCAATTTAATCTACTTATTGAAGCTTATGTACTAAATTGCAGGATACTTATTCTTGTTTTGACCACGCAATGAGGTCACTACTTTGGTACTTGAACGATTCTGTTACTATTCTTCGAAACTATGAGGAAAGGATAGTAAAAATGTAGAGTAATTCATAAATACACTTAAATGCCTGTTGATTATTGAGCAAACTTAAAACATTTTGGCCAAGAAATCTACAACTCCACCAAGGAAATATTAGGTCTACTGGAAAGTTATATCCATTTATGGAATAAAACAAAATGCAAATTTTTCATGATGTCAACAAACTTTATTAAATAATATAATTGTCATTATTATTAATGACTTATAGTCAGCGTGATGGCAGTTTGTATACCCCATTCCTGAAAATTGTTTCATTTTTCATGCGAAAACTTTAAGCTGTGCTTGATTGATATCTTCTTCATATTTATAAGTTTAATAGTTATAAATTGCACTTGTATAGTAAAAGTTGCTCTATAAAATAGATATTGGGATATAAACGTTGTTTATTTTTATATGTAGTATATTCTTTTATATTTCATGGTTTTTTATAAGGTTGATGAATATTTTATTAAAAAATTAAGATAAACACAAAATATTTTTAACATAAATCCTTCTCAGAATGTATTATCTAAAGAGCAAGATTGTGTCTTTTTGCGGTACTACAGTTTTAAGCATTCTGCCTCAAGCCAAAATGTTGCTAATAGTGTCTCCTGATTTTTTTCCCTCAAAATCAGTAGAATCTACTGATTTTTTTCCCTCCAAGGTTGGCAGGTATGTCTTTCTTAGAATATTGCAGGTATCTTTTCTTAGATCCATCCCTTTATATTAGCCAGTTTGACAATATTTTTCCGAATTCAACTTTTCTTTCATTTTCCAATGTTCCTTATGTATTGGTTTTCAAATGTACCACCATATATACGAATTCTCTTATTCTGAGTCATATTTTTTTTATACATGGAGGGGCTAGTTTGTCCGTACAATGCAACTATTGTATCTCTATTAATATTATATTTGATGTTTTAATAGCAAAACTTTTAATAGATAGCGCCACTATTCAATGACGTAATTTTAGAATTTATGTTTATGAATTAATTGTTTGTTTATGTTTTGTTGTTAAGCACAGTATCTTTTCCTTTTTGATGCTTTCATAGGTAATCCACATTTCATCCCTAGTTATCATTCGGTTCAAGAAGAGTTCAATTTTGTTCCGAACAAGAAGAGATGTTCATACGATCATCTCGATCATCAAAAATCATCTGGCGTATTTGATGTAGCACCCATTTTCAGTATTTACACTCCAATGCTATCTTCCAAATACGATACGAAATAGTTTGCTGAACTGAATTAAGCTTTCTGGGATCTCCGATGTAGTCAGAAAAACGTCTTGCTTTAATATGGCTTTCAGGTTGATTTAATATTACCTAGACCTACCTATTTGACTTAATAAACTAGATTTTAATTGAGGCCTTGGAAATTTTGATTTTAAAAAATCCACAAGAAAGCAGGAATGCTGTATTGATAAAGCAATTTTTCTTTCGCAGCACATCATTTGATTATTTTTAATAAATGATAAGAAAAATTTATTTACTATTTGGACTTGAGTCTGTTTAAATAATGTTCAAGGACTTCATTATTTTAAAGAGTATTTGTAATTGATTGTAGCATGTGTTTTTAGGTCAAAGTCCATAATTATGTGCTTCAATAATTAGTTTTAAGCATACAATTTCAGTTAGACGCTGCTTCTTCTGTTTTTGATTTTGCGCCACAAAACCCAACCAACATTTTCAGTTAACACTTAAATAAAATATTTGTAAGACGGATTATTAGGAAGACATTATTGCCCTGGAAAAATATTGTTATTTATTCGCAACGAAATAAGAAAATTGAATTATTTTCATTAGGATTCGAAAAAGATTCCCCATCTCACTTAGATAGTTCGTAATTTTCATGATTCTAAATTTATGTGAAGTTCTAGCTTTTCTAAATTATCTATTTTATTATTTTTCACACCTAGAATCTCTATTTTATTATTTTTCACACCCTAAATTATACTCAAAACAGTTAGTTTTTCGCAAATATCTTTGTTTAATATTCCTCCTAATTTCATTTTATTTTATTTTATAAAGGAGGATTTGTAAGTAATTTTCAAGATAGATTAATTTGAATAACTGATTCTTATGTAAAATAGTTTTATTCATATTTAAATGTTAATTACAAATTAAAGAAAATAGTCAAAAAACTCTTTTTCTGATTCAATGCTTGCATAAAACTTGCAAAATATAATTATATATGTGTTATACTTATATAATAAATATATATATTTATTCACACATTAACAAATAAATTTAAAAGGATACTTCTCAGAACCTATATATTTAGCCCCGTTTATTTCAAGACATTCTTTAAAGATTCGATTCACTTGTTAATCCTTAACATGTCTGCTCAACGATTGGAACTTTTTTAACCTTCAAGCAACGAACTAATAATTCTTTGAATCGTGATGAGAGATTTCCTTTGATCTCTTTTCAAAAATTAGTTAAATAATGATTAGTGTTTTGAAATGGCATGCAACAACAGATGCCCTGGGAGAAGTTGCCCGCGGTCCTTCTTCGCAATTGGACTCTCCTCCAAAAGGCTGAAGAGCACAAGCATTATTTCGATCGCAAATAAAAGGGAGAGTTGATTTCATAAAAATTACCACACAACCACTTTATTTGGAATTTTGTACCCAATTTTGGAACTTTAATTATTTCCTAAATACAAATTTGTTTGGGGGTTTTGTATGTATTTTCAATTATAAAGGAAAAATATATAAGGAGCAATACTTAATTAATTGAATTTTAAGACAAAATACAAAATATCTTAGATTTTAAGTAAAAATAAAAATAATTTTATTAATTGAATGAATGAGTTAGTTTTCATGATAGAGTTTTAATTCACAAAATATAATTTTTGGAAATATTGAGCATGATAATACGAAATGTCAAATTTTATCATAATAATGCTTAAAGGATTTAATTTTATTATGACTAAGTTACACAAACAAATTTTTACGCCCTTTTTTCTCTCCATTAAATTAACAAATTTTTGTATTTATTTTCGTAAATTTTAGACGGAAATACTGAATAACTAAAGCTATATTATGTAAAATCGATACATTAGTTATATCATATAGAATAGATGCATCAGTTAGAAATGCATTTATTAATCTAAGTTATCTGATTTTATTTGTATTTATGCAAGTATACAGTAGAGTAATCCTCATTATGAAACAAATTTTTACAATGAATAATTTTTTGTTTCTTTTAATCCTGTTTATTTACTTATTCATACATCATTTTGTGAAGTAAGTAATTCTATTGTTAATCACAAATTCAACACGTGTTTTCCTTATTCATTTCCTACATATCCCCAGAATGTTTAGTATTAAATAGAAAAATGATTATATACATGTTAATAAATTTTAGAGTGTAATTTGATGCTAAATTTTTAGGCAATTTTTTTCTCAATCAGAAGAAAATTAATAAGTACTTTGAAAAGTTGTACAGATAATTTAAGCAGATACTTTCCTAGTGTTAAATGAAAAATTTGTCAAAGTCTTTTCGACTCCTCTCTCTCTCTCTATTATACTGACAATAAACCATGAACTGTGGGATATTTACTCAAATATTTATTTTTGTCGAAATATTTAAAGAAAGTTTTCATTTTAGAATATTTTTAACATAAATCGCAAATGCTTTTTATTTAGGTACAATTTTTACTAACTTAAATGATATTTACTTGAAGAGCGTTACTAAATTATTAGACAAATATTTTAAAATATAATGCGTATTTGTAATATAAATTATAGTATTCTTATTTTTTTAAAAAATCTTACTGATTTAAATCACGTTTAAATCAATTGATCGTAAAAATCAAAAACAGAATTTAATGTGAGAATACTTGCTATTTCTCTGCTATATTATGAAAGGTTTTTCTACTAAGTCTTTCTTAATTTGCTCAATTTTGCTTAGGGAAATTAAAGAATAAGTTCTGAAATACACTTTTATGGATTAAATTAAGACAAACTCAAAATACTGACTCATACAACAAACTTCGCATACTGATTTGAATAACATATTGCATAACATACATTTTAAATCTTAATACATTGCATAATTTGCTTATTCATATGATTAACTTAATTTTCAAATTGTTTAATAAAATTTATTGAATTATCATTTTCAAAAATTCATAATTATTGTGTATAAAAAAAGACACAGTGTGTATTTCTAATGAATATAATTCTATATTTTATTAAAAAAAAAGTTTAAATTCCTGAAACGTTGTCTGATTTGAAATGAGTTCTCATGTTTTTTTTGGTTTTCATAATTCTTTCATTTTAAGAATAAAAATGAAGCTTTTCACTTTAAAAGTAAAAATTACAAGTAAAAGAGGGAAAACTGAAGGCTTGTGACATAATTTACCTTCCGCTTTTCTATTTTTTTACCTCACGCTCAACTGGTAAATTTATGTTCGAAATATTACGCAAAATATTCATCATTGATAAAGAAGGAAAACAGATGAAATTAACAAACTAAGTGTTGACATATGAATAACAACCATCATCACAGTTACAGTTTATTGATTAACAGTTCAAAGCAAATATTCTATTGAATAAATTTTTGAAAAAATGTTTCGCTCATTTCATTATTATTAATTTATGCATCGTTTATTAATTTGATATCATGCAAAAATTGTTTTTTCATCCATTCATCTATATTAGCAAGATTTCTCTAATCCGTATTTATTGAGATTTGATACTACACAGATTATACTTCAGGTTAAAGTGACTGACGATAGTATATTTAAGTTACTTGAATGCAAATGGTACGTGCAAATGGGTACGTGCTGGATAAAAAGGGCAATTATCTTGCATTCTAAAAGTGGACAGCAAAAGGAGTTTGCTGTTGGTGAGAGTATGGAACTAAAGAACCTACATAAGGGCAATAAAGTGGGGACCATGGGAACCCATTTCAAAATCAAGACATTCACCCAACGATACTCCTTTTCTTTCTCTCCCTTGCCTAAAATCGTTTCCTTCCTTCCTAAAAGTGATCTCTCTAAGACACCGCTTAAAATACGTGCTCTTAATCTGCAGCAGTAATCGCAACGTCTATCTCGGGGAAGCACGTATCTAGGAAAAGTCTTGTAATTGAGGGGAATCGCCGCAGCTTGGGGAGCTTGTGGCTATGGTGACAGGAGGATGCCAAAGAACGAAGATCTAATGGTCTCCCCGTTTACAGCCCACACTCCCGTGATTGGAAAGGCGGACCCCTCCACCTGATTTACGGTCCAAAAAGGGCTTTATCACCACTCCGTGTGCAGTATTGGCATTGATTACGGTTCCCTCTCCGATGGTCATCATATACAATCTCACTTTTATTTTGGGTTATTTATTTCTTAAAAGCTGGAGAAAATATTTTCGTGGATGCGCGTTTCTTTCTTCCCGATGGTTAGTTTTACATCCAGGTAAGAAATGATCAAATTTCACTGTGGAACAGAATTTCAAGGGAAAATGTGCTTTATTTTTGATTTATTTTTTTTTTTTTTTTTACAAAATAAGAGTAAGTCACCCTTGAATTATAAAAAAATGAAATTGTTACTTGCCATTTAACATTAAACCACTCTATTAAATCGCTTTCACACATATATACATAAAGATAAATAATTAAATTTAAATGTATGCAATTTTTGCCTAACAAGTTTTCAGTTTTACATAACTTTTAATAAAACCTTTGAGTCCAAAAACAGTTAAAAAGCAAAAATATTTTTATAAATCTACATGGTTTTAAACATAAATTTTATGTCTTATTATCTCTTAAAATAAATGGGAAATATTATTTTGCATCTAACAAATATCTGCTTAAAATTTTAAATAAATTTTGATACTTTGTTTCTGTAATCATGAACAATTGCATGCGTTAATTTACTACTACTTCTATGATTTTGTTTTAAAAGCAAGGGTGTCTTATAAAATATGTTTTTAATTTATTTCATGAATTAGAAGAAATAGAAATATAATCTAATAAAACCTAAAAAAAAACCTTCCAGTTTCACCATTCTATTATTCTTCTTTGGATACCAATATTCTCTAAAATGTATTTGGAAATATATTTTGCATCTGATTTGTTTCAATCATCTAATAAGAAATTATTTTTAAATATTTTTATTACAATTGCTGTTTTGTGGCACAGATAGCAGATGATAAAAAAGAAATAGAAACTGCATTATACAGTTGAATTAAAAAATAATAATAAATAAAGAATATAAAATGCAATTCAATTATGATTCAACCATCAACACATATTTTTCTGCTTGTATCTTATAGATGAAATTTTATCTAAGTCATAATAAAACCTACTAAAAACACTTTTTCTGGTAGAATTCAATGAGTGAGAAAAAATTCCTTGCAAATAACAATCTTCTCTTAAATAAATTAGGAATTAAAATATCATTCTTTACTGTAAATTTTAAAAACTTTATGATCCAAATATGTTTCATATAAGATTATTCAACTCTTATTTCGTTGAGACAAACTTTAAAATTTATTATTTTAAAATCTATTTTGAGATCCATTTCCTTCCACACTACAGTATCAGTATTAGAAGAAATTCACTAGAACAGAATAAGGAATGTTATAAAGGGTACTGAAATAAAATAACCTTTTTTTATCATTTATAATGCTCTTGCCATCCTATTATCAAAATTTTAAAAGCAAATGTTATTTTGAAGAAATTAAAATTACTTGTAAATAGACCCTTTTGCTGCAAATTATAGTTCTGTTTAGTGTTTACAATAAATATTTCTCATTTACTGTGTAAATTAATTTATTTACACAGAAAACTTGAGTGTGTATTGTTATTATATTAGAAAATATAATTTGAAATGTATTATGACGGTTTGAAAACTTCGGGAATATATTGTCATAAGCTTTATTACGTAATGAAAACACATGTTTGTGATACATAAAAATGATAACAAGAAAATTTATATTTCACGTAAATTCTCTTGAAAAACTTTTCTTTAATATAAAACTTTCATACTTGAATGTAATTAAGAAGACCAAAAGTTTTTAGTCTGATAATGCAGAAATTGTACTTAGATTTAAAATATAGCACCTATAAAAAGACAGATGATTCATTAAGCAGAAATATTTGACTTTGAAGAAAAATTTATTTTCGTATTCATTTCCTTAAAAGGGTGTATAAAAT
Source organism: Latrodectus hesperus (assembly GCA_037975125.1). NCBI lineage: Eukaryota > Metazoa > Arthropoda > Arachnida > Araneae > Theridiidae > Latrodectus > Latrodectus hesperus. Next base: position 114,756,782 of record CM075854.1, on the reverse strand, counting down.
GATTGAAATTACTTATAACACATGAAAAGTTTTTACATGGGCTACTAGTTGATGTTAATCAATGCTCATTACCATTGGTCAACAAAACAGTTTTAATCATCCTAGAAAATGATTGAAAATTTTTTTATAACTTTCGTAAGACAGAGAGGCACTTAAATATTGTTAGAGATGTAACTTTGGATATAAAAAATGCTTCGATGATACTAAAAAATTGTTTACTTCATTGTAATTTAATTTAGAAGTCCCTCATTTTCAGCTTTGTATTTCAAATTTGAATGATTTTATTCTTTAATAGTGTATAATTTTTAAATAAACAAATGTTATTGGAATTTTGTAATTCATGATACATATGCAGATTGATTTTGTAAACTATAATCATTTTAATAGCTTACCAGAGCTATTAATATTAAGCTATTTAAGTGTTTCTTATAATAAATTATTTTCCATGTCTCATAACTTTGAATTATTTGCCTCAAGCTATAACTTAATACAATTGAGAAAATTACCTTTTTATCTGAGAAAGATAAATTACAATTTTTTAATTATTTCAAATAGTTTACTTTCATATTTTTTTGTCTCTTGACTCAAATGAAACTTGTTATTATTATGTTACTACTAAAAAATAATGTTACTTGTGTTCTTTGAATTCATGATATAAGAGCAAATTGTTTTTGTAAACTGTTATAATTCCAATAGCTTACTGGAGCTACTAACATCAAACTATTTAATAGTGCTCCTTATATCAACATCTAAATACAATTGAGAAAATTACATTATTTTCTAAGAGATGAATCGTACATTTTTAAATATTGCAAATAGTTCTCTTTTATATTTTTTTGATTTTATACACAAACTATTTTTATATTTAAACTAAGTTGTATTTTATGAATGAACTAAGTATTTTATTAAAAAAAAAAACTTTTTTTAATTTTTTTTCGCCTTTTTTAGTTGTTTGTCTTAAACAGTAAAAGGTCACACAAAACTTGCTAAAATATGCTAAATTTTTGTTTCCTTCTTTCAGGATTCAGGCTGAGTATAAAAAAGTCATTCCTTCCTATCTTGTTTACCCTAGTCAAAGTGCTACATTAAATATTCTTAGTGAATAAGGAAGCTGCTGGGTATTTTGTTTTCAATACCTTTTCACGATAAATTGTCCTCCTTTCCCGAGCAACTCGTCCTCCTTACGGTGGCTGATGGCCGTGGAATGTGCTTAGCCCTGAAAGCTCTGCCTGGTCACAGCGACTGCCTGAACAAGGGAGTAAGTAGTGGCAATAGTACTCGTCAAAGTAGTTTTCTCCTTTTAAAAGTCAAGATTTTAGGGAAGAAATTCTTGCTGATATAGGGTTAGTTTTATTATACCTTATCACGTTTTCCTCTTACCCAAACCATTACTCAGTTTTTCCGGAACGTCCATTATGGGTCTGCACTTCTAGTAGTGCTGCTATAAGAAAATGACTATGTATTCAATGAAACTAATTCCTTATTACAGAAATATTCAATGAAACATTGTTTGTAGCAATTAAAATCTTTACAAGGGGATTCAGACTTATTTTTAACTAACAGTACAATTGGGATTATTATTATTACAAGGGTATTCTTTAATATTCTTGCTTCCACCGAAGATAGAGAGAATTGAAAAAGTTCTTCATGAATCGACAACAGTAAGCCAATAAAATAAAAAAGATAAATCTGCTCTGGTAAATTTGCGTGTGCATCTTTCTCATTCAAATATTTTAACTACTTTGCTAAGAAAATCATTAAAATTGGTCACATTATTTAATTCAAGTTAAAAGTACACATTTTAATTAATTAATTAGTATTTTTGAAAAAAGTCCTAGGACCTGCGGCACGTAATTTTAAAATAGGTACAAGAAGATTTTATTTGCAGTAAAAATAATTAGGTTAATTGCATTCATAAATAAGTATGAAAAGATAAAGTATGGAAGATTATTCAAATTAATTCATATAATAATTAATTATTATAATATATGCTTTAAAAAAATTAATGAAACAACCAATATTTATTTGAAATTAAAATACAATAAAAAATATGGAATAAATCAGCTTGCATTAAAGAGTAAATTATTTTCAATTGCATAACAACTTTAACTTTATAAACAAACTAATTAAACATTGTTTGTAGTAATAAACTTCTCCCGAAATTACTAATTATAAGGATTACTATTACCACTTATGCCATGAAAAATATCTTTCATACTTAAAATAAACTATAAAAGTTCTAATAAATATATTGATAAAATTAATTGTTGGCAAATTGGTTAGACTATACTTGAGGGTGCCCCTTGAATTCTTGCCAAGTTTATCGCCAAGCTGGGTGATGTTGTTCCATTTATAAACGATATTCTGAAATCCATTCACGGTTCTGATTGGTTTAGACTCTGATTGGTTATCTTCTCAGGATAAATTGAAGTAATATCTGTAGGTGCTATTAGAGAATTCTGTGTACCTCAAAGTCAGGATATTCCAGCAAAATAAAAAGAGTACATTTTTTTTTCTTTTTTTTATGTGCTTACTGCATTATTTTTGAAATTTCATTGTGTTTTGTCCGCCATTACTGTTTGTATAGCGTTCCGCGTGAACAGGAATGGCGCCAAACAAAAATTGCCAATCTCGCCAAAGGGCACCCTCATATATATTTTTACCGGCAAATTTAATCCGGTAACTTTGATAAAGCAATGCAGATATTATCTAGATTTTTATAAAAAGAAATAGTTAAAAATTGGTTTTATAAAAAGCTAGAAACACTTTATTTGTATCTGTATATACGTGAGTTTTATGGAGAAGAAAGCTGATGTAAATTAAGCAATGTCCAATTTGCCCCACTCAATGCGTCACTCTCAAACCAGATGTTGTTTCTATCTTCTAGAAAAGATGGTTAAGTAAATATTTTATTTTAGTTTACAACTTTTATAGGAAATTTCATTATAGTTTAAATGGGTCATGGTTGATATCAGTCATTTATCATACTGTACATTATTCAGTCTTCAGTCTGTACATTATAAAGTTGCCATGATTTGTGTAAAAGTTGTAAAAACAAAATTTATTATACTATTATTTGAAAATGATTGTTTTGAACTGTTTTAATGTCAGCTGAAAAATCTTAAAACGTGAAAAACAGAAAATCTATCAAAAAATTTAATTCTGATTCCAAATTATTTATTTGTGAGGTATTTGATGAATGAAATTGATGAGTTTGGAAAAATATAGTATTAAAATCTATTATTTAAAATTTTAAAAATATCAATTTATCTTTAATTATATTTTTTCAATTTATGTCATTTAAAATTTTTATATTAAATGAGTGATTCATTGATATAAAAGGAAATATTGCACATATTGGAATTTTGATTTATAAACTTATGGAATTTTTGTAAATAAAATTTCTTTTGCAATTGAATTCAATCATTTTTAAAATTCATTAATTAGGAATATCCATTTATATTTAATGGAAGTATGCAATAAATTTTAAATTAAAAATTATTGTATTCATTTACAAAGTATAATCTGTGCAAAAAAATTTTAATTCTTTATTACAATTTTTTACATTTGCTTGCAATTTTGTAGTTCAGGATATTTCTCGTCATTCTTTGGGTTCGAACAATAATAAATCGTCTCCTGACCTCATCAAAGAAGATTGCTTTGGTTCTGAGCATCCCCAGGGGGATCTCTAAAATGAACACAAGTTAAAATTGTATCGAGAAATTCAGAAGAGTGAATTTATTAAAATTGTCTCAAGAAACATCTTATGTGAAACAGAACAATTGAATTCTTTTTGTAGCTTAATTAATGCATTAAAGAAACAACTGGAGCAGTGCTACTGAGAAAATTCCATCAATTGATTAATTTAATGTAAATAAACTCAATGTATGGCTTATAATAAGACTTCTGAAAGGCATGACTGACACAAGCATTTGATTTTATGATTAATCTTGAAATATTGACAAATAAATAATTGTGCTAAACTAGATTCATCAATGTGCATTACAATGACTAGATTCATCAATGTGCATTAGGCACAGCTGTGATACATGTTATTTTATGAATTTATATCACTCCAACAAATATTTTTACATCAAAATTTGATAAATCTCATAAAAAGAATGCAAAAGGACTTTTTTTTATCTAATATCTAATAAAGTCACCAAATGTATGAAGTTATCTAAATTAGCATCTCTTTTATTGCATATTTCAGTTTTGAATCAGCTCTTCAAACTACAGATATTTTAGTGCAAATAATCTTTAATGAGCAAATTATTTATGCTGAAACTAACAGTTTAGTTTTCATTGAAATCATACACAATCAAAGGATTATTTCTGTTGGTAAAAAATAAAATCTTAGTATAAAAAATTATCATTTATATTTGTACCGGTTACTATAGGAAGAAAGTAGTAATGTTTTGCTGTTAATCTTGTATACAATTTTACATAATTTGTTTTACTATATTATAATAAGCTGCCTTCCTTTTCAATGATGCATTGATAACAAGTCTGTATAGCAATTAAAGTTTAATAAATCTAAGATATTCCATGTAAGTTTCCTTATTTAATTTTCAGTTTTGTGAAATAAATCTCTAATTAGTTAAAACAGATATAAGCAATATAAGCATGAGACTTTTACTTCAATTAATTATTCATTATTAGGGTACGAACTTAACATCTCTAATCACTAAATTTGAGATATATTCAAATTTAAAACTTAGAATCAAAAGCTAATAAAAGCCATTACAGAAGCAACAATAATAATTCTTCATTTCAATACAGTATTTGTAAATAAAATCAGAAAGAAGCAAGCTGTACTCTATATTGATTGCATTAATTTTAAGAATATTAAATGTACTTAAAATGAATAAGAAATGTGTTATTGAAGAATTAAACCAAAAATTAATATTGTAAAAGTAGCAAATTTTGTTCAGATTGTAAATTAGATAATTTCTTTATGCCTCAATTAGAGAAAATAATTAGAAACTTCAAATAAAAATTAAGAATAGTTCGATAGAAACGCAACATGTAATACCGGGAAAATGCATCAGTCTAAATTAATAACTCAATCAATCAATTCGAAATGTCATGATGCCCATTAAATCCATTACAGTGTCTCAGCAAAGTCTGTCATGGAGAGGGAGCAGCTTTAATTCACGCGCACTGGGGCATTCAATATCAACTGAAACAATAGAGCTGAAATCGTTTCAGCCCAATATAGTGGGAAATTTAAAGAAAATTGGAAATGAAATTCAATAGGTTTAATAATGTTGAAAGAATGGGACAATTTTAATTTATATGCAAATTAAATACCTTTTTTATGCTTTTCAATTACGTGTAGTTAAATTATTTCAATTGAAAATATTATTATATTTTATTAAAATTAATATTACTTAAACAACCCTATGCCTTTTATATATACATTTATTAAAGAAATGAAAATTTTTAAAAGTATTAGAACAAATATGTGAAATTATATATTAAGACACTTGTTATAGTACAAGATAATGCACACTTATTCAAACGAATGTATTTTTAAAGTATCGGCCTATATATATATATATATATATATATATATATATATATATATATATATATATATATATATATATATATATATATATATATATATATATATATATATATATACAGGGTGATTATAAAAAAACTTTGCCAACATCTGCACTTCTAGCGTCCATTCTATTTAACCGATCAAGATGATATTTCAAATATAGTTCTTTGGAGATATGCGCTCGAGATTCTGTGAATGGCAACACAGTGGCCCTGGCGGTTACAGTTATAGTGACAGAAACTCGAAATTTTCGAATGGCAACGTCTACTTTTTACCATCGCAAAATGTTCAGCACATGCGAAAACCCTAAATAGCGTTGAAACGGTACCGATATGTCTAAAAACGGACGTGTTCTGCAAACACAAAAAAGAGTTCTGAAAACCGGCCAATAAAACACGATCTGGGCGCACGCAATAAATTTGCATGTGACAGAGTCAAGAAACCAATCACAGAACGCCGGTCGCCAGATATTCAGCGTAGGAAACCTATAAAATACCAAGCGGGTATGCGAAGTCGTCATTCGGGAACTCGCACATGCCGACGATATGAGTCTTCCTAGGAAAGTTCGCGGTGAATTGCTCAAACTCTATTACCAAAATGGGATGAACGCTGCGGAAGCCTTGCGTGTGTATCGCCGCAATCATCGACAACGACGCGGCCCATGTACTCTGCAAGCTCTGCGTGATTTAGTGCGGAAATTCGAAGATACAGGCTGCACCTGTGACAAACAGCGCTCCGGACGGCCAACTGTTTCTGAGGACGTTGTCATGGAAGTGCACCATACAGTGACTGCAGGACACACAGAAACCGCAAGAGGCATAGCGCGCGTGTTGGATATTCCGAACTCAACGGTCCGCAAGCTCTTGCGCTCGGTACTTGATGTTGCGTCCAGATGTTGGAGCCGGGTGACCCACAACAACGTCTGGACTTCGCAAATGCATTTTTGTTACGATATGATGCGGATAACGACTGGCCACTTTGCATACTATGGACGGACGAGGCGCATTTCACCTTAAATGGCAGCATTAACACAAAGAATTGTGTGCACTGGGGAGAGACGAATCCTCATGCTGTGGCGCCAGTACCATTATTTGACGCCAAAGTGACTGCGTGGTGCGGCATTACAGCTACATTTGTTCTGGGCCCATTCTTCTTTGAGGAAACGACCCCGACTGGCCCTGCAACATGTTCTGTAACTGGCCCTCGGTATGCAGCCATGCTGAAAAAATATGTCTTACCGGAGTTGCGTCGGCTGAATGCACTCAATGACATTGTTTGGATGCAAGATGGTGCACCTCCACATATAGCGAGGTCAGTTAAAAGGCTCCTGGATCAGCATTTTGGTGATCGCATCATCTCACGCTATTATCCTTTTCCGTGGCCTGCGCGATCCCCAGATCTGACGCCTATGGATTTCTAGTTTTGGGGCTATCTCAAATCCAGAGTTTATCTGTGCAATCCTCAAACATTGTCGGACTTAAAGGATTCTATACGGCGTGAGATTGGAAACATCCCTCGTGCCATGTTGCGTGCAGCGACATTGTCCACCGTCTCCCGCATGCAATGCGTAATTGCCTGTGATGGCACTCATGTGGAAAATGTTTGAAATTAATAAAGATTTTTTTCTCTATGTGTTCTCATCATTGAGCAGTGTCTTGTCTCTGTCGTATGCATTATTCCTCCGTGCGCCTTGAAGAACTGTTTGTATGTGTATAACACGTCGGTTTTCGGACATATCGGTACCGTTTCAACGCTATTTAGGGTTTTCGCATGTGCTGAACATTTTGCGATGGTAAAAAGTAGGCGTTGCCATTCGAAAATTTCGAGTTTCTGTCACTATAACTGTAACCGCGAGGGCCACTGTGTTGCCATTCACAGAATCTCGAGCGCATATCTCAAAAGAACTATATTTGAAGTATCATCTTGATCGGTTAAATAGAATGGACGCTAGAAGTGCAGATGTTGGCAAAGTTTTTTTATAATCACCCTGTATATATATATATATGTGTGTGTGTGTGTGTGTGTGTGTGTGTGTGTGTGTGTGTGTGTGTGTGTGTGTGTGTGTGTGTGTGTGTGTGTGTGTGTGTGTGTTTATTTTATGTTATATATACATTACTGCAAAAGGCTAGATATAAATTTAAGTATATCATTTTCTTGTTAATCTTGCTGGCACTAAAAATTTACTCTTGCTAAAATATTCCCTTTTCTGAAAAATATATATTATATGATGATTCTATTCCTAAAATATTTAATAAGTTGCTATAAATTTATCATAAAAGAATTTAACAATTATAATTCTATATCACTGATAAAATATATTTCATACTTTCTTAGTCGGTCAATATATTTATAAATCTTCGTAAATGATAGTTTTATAGAAGGATTTTCTTACACACTGATTAAAAAAAATTTGAAATAATAATGCCTAATTAAAGTCAAAGAAAGATAATGGCTAAATATCAGATTTTCGGACATTATTTTTTGTCTTGTTTTTAAGTGAAACAAATCATTTTAAAACTTGTGAATTATAATTAAAGAGCACGGTACAACTTCATTAAAGTTTATTCTTAAGTAGATATCTTAGAAATAAATTCAATATATATTGTTTACCAGCTATTATTAAACAAACATTGCCATTTATTAGTCAAAACTTTTGTTTTTCTTTGATAATCTTCCTGGAATTCTGAAACTTGTCTCCTCTTGCTTGTGAATTGAATCGAAAGCATCATGTAATAATTTAAATATACTTTGTGCAGCCTCTTAAGCATTAGAAAAATAAAAATATTAAATACTTATTATTATATATGAGAATTGAAATAAATATTAACATTTTTATACGTAATCTAAATAATGCTGTTTTTGAATTTTTGAAGTTTTGTACTATAATCTTATATACTGATTGAAATTTTAAAACATGAATGATGCACATTACCAATATTTGAATAAAATTAATAGCTAAATATTGAAGCTCATTATTAGTATTATTATTAATGATCAATATTATTATATTATTATTGCTCAGTATTATTATTTAATATTTAAAAGTCTATATTTCAATATTTTAAAATTTTTGTGTAAAAACTTTAACATTTAATTTTATTTCCTTATTACTTGAACTTTAAAATGAACAACCATTAGTTTTAAAACATTCCGCTACCTAAAACTATTAGTTAGTATTTTTTTATTACTAACACACATTAAAGAGGCATATGTTATTTATATTTTACTCAACCTTAGGAAACGAACATAAAATTAGTACATTAAATAAAAATCAAATAGCATGAAAAATATTTATTGGCACCGATATATATATATATATATATATATATATATATATATATATATATATATATATATATATATATATATATATATATATATATATATATATATATATGTGTGTGTGTGTGTGTGTGTGTGTGTGTGTGTGTGTGTGTGTGTGTGTGTGTGTGTGTGTGTGTGTGTGTGTGTGTGTGTGTGTGTGTGTGTGTGTGTGTGTGTGTGTGTGTGTGTGTGTGAGAGAGAGAGAGAGAGAGTCCTTTAGGAATCTGCGATTCAGAGTTTTTTAAAATAATAAAAGTCAAAATTTTAAAGCTTTCCTTGATATTCGAACAAGAAGAAATATTTGGAAAGAAAACTTTTCACTTATATTTTTTCATTATGCAAATAATAAAGATTTTTCTTAATACAGTTTTGAAATACATGCGTGTAATAAGTTTCTCTTCCATGCAAAAGTAAAAATGGATGCATGAGTACAGAAATAAAAGCCAAAAAGTGCTTTTTTTAGTAATCAAAAACTAATTACTGATGAATTGAAGGCGGGAAGTGAAATCAGAGTCAGTAAAAGAAATATATGTGTCAAGTTCTCTTTCCATGTTAATATTATGGAATGAAATAAAACCTATTGATTGCTTCTCGCTACATAAAAGATGGCGAATGGGTTTTTGCAAACGGCTCCCCTGGGTTTGCCCAAGGGTAGTTTTATTGCTCTTAACTAACTCTACCGCCGAAACAAAAGCTGCTTTTACCCCGCTTCCTAGAATTTATATGTTGATAATAAACATGGATTTATGCTCTTCGCTCGGGAAATATTTTGTTAAATCAAAACCGAGGCACATGAAATAATTTGGAAAATTTTTATGAAAAGATCTCATCTCAGTTTTTACGCTACATTTTTTGGGCATGAAACTTAAGTTTTGCTGTTTTATTGGAAAATTGAGCAACGAAACACGATGATTAGCAAGTGACATTTTTATCCTTTTAGTATCACGAATCTCAGAGCTTTCCTTCAGCTTTACCATCTTCGGATTGGGGAGGATTGAAAGGAAGCCGCTGCCGGAAAATATACTAACCCGTTCTCCTATAAAATAAAAAGACATTGAATATTAAACACAAATTCTGAGTTTCGTACAGTTTTTTATAAATTCAGTGCATTGCGTATTGCTGTTTTTGCGCAACTTGAATGACAAAGATTCGGAAATAAGTTTTGACAATGTCTTACAAAAAATTGTAAAGTCCCTGACAAAAAAAAATAAAAACTTCTTTAAGGCACCTCAACTCCTTCAGAACTTTTCAACGCTAGTTATCCGTCCCTAAACAACCCAATTTTCACAATATATGAAATAGAGTGGAGCAAACATGAAGTACCCTACAATTTCCTAAACAATTGATGTACACAGATTGTATGATAATTAATCTAGCAAATTCTATTCTGAAAAAGTACAGCCATAATAACTTCATATGAAAAGAACTTTTATCAAAATAATATTCAAATTATACAAATTTCTAATAAATATTATTCAATGTGATTCTTCCATGTTTGAAGCTCTAAAAATTGTGTTATATCTAATATTCTTTTAAGAAATGATGTTTTGTGGACATTGTAAACAAAAGATTCCAGTTCTTTCAAATATTAAGAAAGCAATGTAATTACCATACTGAATAAATTGAAAGAAGAAGAAATCACATATAGATTAACAGATATATGTTCTGGGAAAATTAACATTAAAGATGGTATTGAATTAAGGAACTTATACATGTGTAGCCTTTACTTTATTTTGAAACAAAATATTTTACTTATAATTTTAACGAAGCTTTTTTCACTAATAACAATCAAACTTCAGTTTTTATCTTGTATGTAAAAAAATACCTATTCAAATATTTCACACTGATTTACCTTATATTTTAAAATTATTGAGTGAGTCAGTATAAATGTTTCAATAAGAATGTCTTCGAAATATTGTTTCAGTTATAATATATTCTATAAATTGTTTCTGTAAAAATATCTTCTACACAATATATGTAAAAAACTTCAAATTCAGGCAGACAATACAAAACATAGAGAAACTTTAGGATTTAGTTCAATCATTTGATGCTGATTTACTTAAATCCTGATTAATGCACCTCTTTTAATGTTATTGTTTGGGAAATCATAAAAACAAAATAATCAAAAATTTAATAAATATTCAAAATCAGTATATACTTATTAAATTTTTATATTGCAAAGTTGACTGGTGACAAATACCATAGCATCTTGCATAGGCAAAATGCCAAAAATAATGATGGGGTGAATTTCTAAGGAGGAATATGTAGACATATCAACATAATCTATAGATAATGACTGATGTTATATTACTGAACCCAGTTTCTCTTAAGCACTGAAATGAGAAGTAAAATGATTATAGCGCTTAATCAAGCTCCAAATGCCATCGCATCTCTGATAATAGGAATGCAAATAAAATAATTTCGAACCTTCAAATTTTATTGGTCAATGCATTGTATCCGACATCATTGAAGTTCCAGGCAGTGCCAATGATTTTTAAGGACAAATTTTGATTAATTTCATACATATTATTACAAATTTATTTCGGAGAATTTGGCAATGCATTTGAAGTAAGTATTTTGACAACAAAAAGAAGAACATGCTTTTTTGCTCACATGACTTCCTTTCAAAGAAAGCCACATGAGGTGGCATTCTGGATTCCGGTCAAGAAAGATTAAATCGATAATTTAATTTTTCTTTTACGCTGATAGATTTATGCCTGGATGTCCATTCAGGTTGTGGGTAGGGCACTGTTCAAAGAATTTATAAAATAATTTAATTTACAATTTAAATTGAGTTTTTTGATTTTTAAACTTTTGAGTCAAGAAAAATTATAAAAAATTGTAGCATTTTAATTATTAATCTCATGCAAAAACAATAATAATTTAAATAAATATAAGTTCAGTACCAAATAATGTAACTTATATGTAATAAAACTTTTACAACTGTAGTTATAAGCCTTTATACAATATTTCTTCATTTTTGTAATTACTAAAATATAAGGTATACAATTTTTTAAATTTATATACATGTAATATACAGAATGCAGTTCAGAATATAATACTAAGATAATATAGATTACTCAACATTTTTGAATAATTGATCTACTTGCAACTTAGTTACTTTATAGTTCATCATATATGCTGTATATTAGTTTTTGTCTCGCAATGAAACAAATTTACACAACTATAAAGAAAATCCAACAAAAGTAATTACTTTTATTCAATACTTAATCTTATAGGATTTGTTAATTGAAAAGTTTTATTACTTAATAATCTTCCGAGACAATTGTGATGATATTTTAAAGATAACGATAATTTGGTTCATTTTAAGATACTTTATGAGAGAATGCGCTATTTATTTACACTTCACTAGTTAATGTTTGAAAATTGAAAAATAATTATTTAATGGTTTGATTTGAATAAGTATTTAACACAGTAATTCATGTTACAGTTTTTAACTATTTTTTCTTCTAGACATAGAAAAAGTTTTAAGATAATGAAAATAAAAATTTATTTGACCTAAATTTCAATTTTTTTTTTTTTTTTACATTTGCCCTCATCAGAAAGCATGTGACATATTAAATTCCTCTGTCAATATTATCCTTTATTAGAATGTAGCTATAAAAAATAATGCCATCGCTCAAGATGAAGAAAATCAAGAAGTCAAAAGTTTCAGAATATAAAAATTCAATAAATGGATAAAGAATTAAATATTATGTACTTGAAAATAAAAAAGCATGACTACAGAATGAATTCTTAAGTATTTCAATTTAAAATGAAGTTTTTCAAATTTTTTTTCAAAATCTTTACGTTTAGTTAATTAAATAATTAACCCTATATATTAAGATGAAACTTCTCAAACAAAGTGCAAACTATTCAATCCATAAAACAGCGTAAATATCCTTTTAATTGCCATTTTATAATTTAAATCCTGTGAAATTGTTCTTAATAAAATGAATACTTCCCTCAGATTCAGATTTCTTCCCACGTGCTGAATGAAAAATGGAAAATACAACTCAGGTGATGGGATCGAATTGGATTCTTCTGAGACGGTTGGCAGTTAGACTGGGACTTCCATCTCAACAGTTAGGAATATACAATGGATATTTATTAAAAAGTGACTTTATAATGTAAGAGCATAGAATAATTAAATAATTATCGATAACTTAAGAACTGTATACGTTGATTTATAGTTGGATTTCATAGGATATGTACATGTAGTTAGGAGTTTTGTGACACCACACACTTAAATGATGTTCAAATGATAATATATAAAAAACGCCTGATAGAGTAGAGGAAATTGAATTAATCTTCTGTCTGATTTCCGTTCAAATTAAATTAAATTATTCGCATGAAGAGCTAGGAATTTATTAAACATACCAGAGAGGACAGAAATGATCATTAGTATCAATCAGGATTGTACGAATGGATTCACCAAACAGTTAAAACTGTTGTATGAAACTAGACTGATTTGCGTAATAAAATTTCCTGTATTTTCAATAAAAAGGGATCATAATTCAAACTACTTATTTATTTAGTTACCAAAAACATTGAACATTTAGTTTTTTTTATAATTTTTAATAATACAGTAATTTGCGCATTATGTATAAAATTTCAATGCACTCACAATGTTAAGGATTTTAATATGTTAATTTGATTTCTGAAATCTTCTAAGAAAAATGATATTTTTATTAATTTTGGATATGTTCACTTTTAAAGCTTCAACTCATCACAAACGTTAGTTTGTAATCATGGGTTATTTGTTATTGTTTTTATAATTCACAATACTTAAAAGTGAAAGTACATAAATTATTGAAATAATATGTATTTTGTTAACCAAAAGAATCTAAGTTTCTTTATGTAAACAATTTGATGTAAACTAAATGAGTATGATATTAATATCGCTTCTCCTTCCATCACACTGTCTATTAATATTTCAGCAAAAATGTTCTGTATATTCTTTGCATTACTACATTTAATCAAGTAATGTTAAATAAGAATTTGTGGATTTTTCTAATGTTTATAAGAGAGCATGAAAAAAAATTGAAACAAATCATGTTTCATAATATATTATTAAGTTTCATTTATAAAATGTTAAGAAAATTTATCTTTTTTTCTAAAAAAGCTGTGTTTCTGTATATATTTAGTTAAGCAAATATTTTATTTTAAAAATGTGAAGTCATTTGAAATTCCATATATATATATATATATATATATATATATATATATATATATATATATATATATATATATATATATATATATATATATATATATATATATATATATATGCACTACGCTAGGACATGTTATATTTCAAAGATGTTTTGTTTTAGATTTTGATATCTCTCTCAAGACACGGCTAAAAAAACTAACTAATTCTATTCAAAACGTTTACATCCAGATAGAGTTTTTCAATTTACACTAGACTTTAAGTGTTAGAGCTACAAAAAAAACATAATTATCAATTGAAAGTTTATAAGATTTTTATTAATTGTAAATTTAAAATAGTATTTTTAAAAGACATAACCATAGTTTTGATATTTATTTGAAAATAATCCCTATAAAACATGAAGATTACCGGTGTGGAACAAACATCCATTATTTAAATTTATTTGAATACATAGATTATAAATTTGTAATATTTCTTTAGTTTATTTTAGTTTCAAAACTTTGAAAAAACTTTTCTTCGTGTTAATTTTAAATTAATATTTTAAAATAAATATAAACCTCCATATTTAAGAAAATATAATACAGCTTCTACACCAACAATGAATTTGAATATTTCGCGCAGCACATTCTTCTAAAATTTAAAGACTTGATGTATAGAATGACTACAAAAAAAAGTGCTGCCGATTTTAGAGACTAAGAAGGGCTATTAATGAGACTAAGAAGGGACAAAAAGACTTTAATTGCCTTTAGGTCTACTTTATGTATACAAAAAAATTTGTGTTCAAAACATTTCATAAATTTTGGCTTAGCTTCTTGATTACAAATGTTGATCAAAAATGGTTGTAAATTAAAAAAATATGCGAGTATTTGCTGTAGGACAACAAATCGGGATAAATTCTGTTTTGGCATATCAGAAAATATACTTGAAATTCAGAAACTGCACAAAAGTTTTAATATTTATTTTGTTTGCTTGGTTTGTTTGTCGCTCAACGGTCATTTTTTGCACACGAGGGCTAATTAGACCGGGACTTACGGTTTAAAGTGAATTCCGAACCACTACAAACATCCATGCCCAAAGTGGGATTCGAACCCACGAACTGTTGAACCGAAGGCAAGAGCGCTAACCATTCGGCTGCCAGCTCGGCTTATTTTGTTTGCGTAATAAATGTTGGAATGATAAGGATCTACTTAATTATAAATCATGACTATTTTAATGAATGTATCTATAAAGAACTAACTTAAGATGAACCATTTTTTGTGTCAGAATAAGTCAATTTTGATGAATAGATTTCTTCCAGTAAAAATGGAACAATTATAGAATTGGAACTTCTTCTACATTTTTCCTTTTCTCAGACA
This sequence comes from Latrodectus hesperus, assembly GCA_037975125.1. Lineage (NCBI taxonomy): Eukaryota > Metazoa > Arthropoda > Arachnida > Araneae > Theridiidae > Latrodectus > Latrodectus hesperus. The sequence goes on along the minus strand of CM075854.1, from coordinate 114,741,358 downwards.
TTCCAGCAAGTTGTGTAGTAAGTAACCACATGATGCTGAAGAGATCAAAATAAAGATCAAATTTCCTTTAACAAACTGGGCATTTCATAGTATTGAAATGGTGAATATGGTGAAGAGTTCCTTTCATGTGTGTGATAAGTAAACTTCTATAATAACAAATAGAGAGAGAGTAATAAGTAATCAATAACGTTACTGTTTATTGAAATTTTATCTAAAATTATAACGATATTTTCAGATTAGTTATCGTAAAAAAATTCTAAAACTCACAGTCAAACAATACTTTAAAGCTTACAATATCTTTTTGTTTTTGCTAATTTAAATACACATATATTTGTACTTATGTATAAATAATTTATATAATTTAAATCTGTTGTAAAAATGTGTGTATGTGTGCAAACTTTTAAACTTAAAATTATAAACAATTGTTAAATGCATTTCATTTTATATTATTCAGTTGTATTATTTTTCATTATTGTTTTATCATATTATTTATTTTTTAATCATTAATAAAAATATTTTTTTATAAAACTAAAAGATGCATTTTAAGTTCGAAAAAAAATCCAAGTGATAGACGAAAGATTATTTGAGTAAAAAGAAATTTTTTTTTAAATATTCAACATATTTATTCTCATTAACTCAAATTTTAGTATTCTATTAATATGAAATAATCTGGTAAAGGAATTTGTATTACAAATCCACTAAGGAATATAATATACAATATTCTTTTAATAGATGTGATAACCTTTTTTGAAATTTTACGAAGCATTTTACATATTATGAAATTATTGCCGCCATTATCATATTTTTCATTTCACCTGGAAGTCTTTCAATGCTCAAAGTTACACACTTTATTTTGACTGGAGAAGAAAGACTGATATTTAGTAATACCATATTGATACAATACGTTGGTGTGTTTTCTCTTGCTTGTAGTTGAACAAATGAAGTGACTGAATTTTTACTAATGTAGTAACTGAATTTTAGAAATTTAGTAATGTAATGCAAACAACTTTATTCTCTCATATTAATTCCATTTTAAAAGTTACTGAAACAGACAATCGATAACTATTTAATTAATTCAAGCAAGTAAATATTTTTCAAAACCTTTTAATATTTTAATATTTTCAGCACAGATCCCAAAACTGATTTTCACTATTTACTCATTGTTAGAAATTAAAAGTCAAATGAATTAGGAATTTATTAGTAAATGCTAATTTATTCAATTTCTTATATTTATTGTTAATAAATACATTATTTATATATGCTTTTTGTGTTATATAATATTAAGTATTTAAGTATAGTAATTAAGTTTTTTTTTGTTCATTTAAAAGTGTTGAGGGCCAAATTTATTAGTTAAATTGTTTTTCCCTTACTCAAATTGGAGCAACTTTACATAAAATTTCACTTGTCTAATTTTTTTGAAAAAAAAACATAAAAATTGACTTTATTGGTTAATCTGAATTGAAGTATATTAAAGTCAAAGCAAACTGTTGCGGTCAATTTATTCAAATATAAATGAAAAATTTGTTTCCCCAAGTACATTACTTGAGTTATTTTTCAAATATTATTCTAGTGTATATGATCTGAAATTTGCATCTAATTAAAAACAAAAACAAAAGATTCCTTATTATTTAATATGGCATTGGCGCCAGATTTATACGAAGAAAAGGGATGTAGTTATTATGAGCTGCTTTCCATTGACTTACGTTTCAATTCATATAAAATAATATATTTAACAAGAAGTTATTTGTTCTTCATTATAAAAAAGCTTTTTACAAAATTTTTTGCATTTGTAACATAATAATTTACATTTATATATCTTTTTTACACAGTCTCGTAATTAAAGAGATTTTGTATAGGAGAATATATAGTCTCTTAATTAAAAATTCAAATCTAAATTGAGAAATACAAATTTTCTTAGCGTTACTTATTGTTTTTTAATTAATTAGAGACTTATTTTACTATTATTCATAAACATATTCCAGTTATATTTCTTATGAAACATTTTTCTTTCCTTTAAATAGAAAATTATAAGCGACTTAAGTTTGAAATTATTTCTTATACTTATTTTTTTTAGAATTTGATTTGTTAGATTTTAGACTTCATTTATAAAATTTTGAATTTAAAAAATTGACTAGAAAAATTTTAATTATTAATTTACTAATGAGTTTTATTGATATAAATTTCCACATAATTCTTATGCATAAAATGTATTCTGTTATACAAATTCATAGTTATTAAAAGAAAATAGAAAATATGCTTCGTGTTGTAAGCATAAATCAGGATGAGAAAGCAGTTTCCCATTTGTTTGCAATAGTGAAAAAGCTTTCTTTACCTAAATTAACACACTATCAATTCATTCCTTCCGTAGCTAACTGGGAACATTCCTAATCATACAGGAAGTCACATATGTAATGCATTATCTTCCAAGAAATGAACAGTACTTACATATATCAGAAGCTATTTGAAATAATACAGTCAAATGCTTATAAAATTGTAAAAAAAAAATAATTCAATAACTCATCCTTCAATATTTACATGCCTGTGTTCATTAACTTTGCAATGTAGCAATCAGTATTGATTAAGTGACAAATTTATTTAAAAAAAAGTTAAAGCTATTTATAAATTTTACTGAGTGGTAAGTTTATAAGTTTTGTTTATTAAACATATTAGAGATTATAGGAAACCCAACTTTACATGTCGACATGACTAACGAGGCTGAAACTGCGCGTATTGTGTTCCAAGCAGCCTCCATCTGGAAGTCTGAACCCGAAATTTGGTTTCATCTATTAGAATCTTTATTCGTGAATGCTGATATCACGAAGGATAATACTAAATTCCACCGAGTTGTTGCAACTCTTCATTCAGAAGTTCTAAAATTTACCAGTGATCTTCACTCGAGCCCCCGAAAATACGGATAAATATACTGCTTTAAAAGTTCAAATTGTAGGACAATTTGCAGAGACAACGACTGCTCGGTTTGCGTTCACTGCTTCTAGACATCAAACTTAAAGATAAACGCTCTTCAGAACTCTTTGTCAAGATATGAAAGCTTGCTGGTGAAAATTCCAATAACAATGCACTGTGAACATTGTAATTACTACAATTGCCAGTTAACATGCAATAAATTTTATCTTTTAGTAAAGCTGGACTTGAAGAATTAGCCACATTAGTGGACAAAATCATGAAGTGTCGGATTTTACTCCAACCATATCTGCAGTTCAAGACAACAAAAATGATACCCAGTCCTGGAAAACCAAATTACAGAGCTTTTCCTAAGAGCAATACGCTTGTCACGCTTTCCATCACATGGCAGTTTTTCACGTCGTGCCAAATCAGTACATCATTAACCCTCCTCTAACAACAAAACTCTGTGCTGGTATCATCATAAATGCAGTGACTATGTGCGCAAATGTGTCCAGCTATGGGATTTCAAATCATCATCGGGAAACTGAATGGCTTGCCTGGGGAGGTAACGGTAAACACATGCCATTCATTCAGTCACCTGTTTATTATTGATCACAATCATGGTTTCAAGTATTTTATTGATACAGGTGATTGCATCTCCGTGTTTCCAGTGGAATATCTTAAGGCTGACAGATATATTAAGATTTCCTTTCAACTATATACAGCTAATTGAACTACAATATAACTTTTGGCACTAAATTTCGTATTCTGGAGCTCGGGATTCGAAGAGATTTCCCTTTTACATTTGTTGTTACGGATATCACTCGTCCTATTCTTGGAGCTAACTTCTTGGGGAAATATGGTCTTCTGATAGACATCAAATCATAGATTGCTTAACGTCATTGAAAAGCCAAGGAACTGCAGCTTCTATAACTTCGATTGGATTAACAACTATTGCATCTGAATCCGGCTTTCAAGCCATTCTATTGAAATATCTTGAGCTCACCAACCCCAGTCAATATTCTGTTCAAAAGCACGATATTACCAACTGTATTCAAACTAAAGGTCCTCTTATTTATTGGTGTGCAAGACGACTACCTGGTGGCTAGCTTAAATTAGTCAAGGTAGAATATGACAAACAGCTTCGTCAAAGTATCCTCATATTATCCAATAGTTCATGAACAAGTCCTTTTCATGTTGTGCCTAAAAAGGATGGGGGAATTCACATTTGGGGAGATTTTCGCCATTTAAATGCAGTTACAACTCGGACCGTATGTATGATGCTTTTAACAAATGCCAAGAAGCCATTGTCAACGCAATGCTTTTGTCCTCCCTGAACAAGATGCCCTGCTTTCATTGTCTATTGACGCATCTTCAACAGCTAGTGGTTGCGTTCTTCAGTGGTTCAAAGCAAATATGGCATTTTCTATCTTCTTCTCAGGCAAATTAACACATGCTGAACATAACTATAGCACATATGATCGGGAATTACTTGCAACTTTTTCTGCCATTCGGTTCAACAGCGGAGGGATGACATTGCACATTTTATTGATCACAAGCCTTTGGTTCATGCCTTTACAGTTAAATTTGAAAAGTGTTCTCATCAACAGCATCACCTTAAATACACCAGACAATTTACTGTCGACATTCGTCGCGTCAAAGGTAATGACAATATTGTCGTCAACGCAATTTTTTGCATGTATTTGCAGATGAGTTTCCATTAACATTAAACTTCACCGTATTTTCTCATGCTCAAGAAGACAGTGAAGAACTTCAAACATTTTTAACTGCATCCTGTAGTCGACAACTGCCGAGAAACGCGTATTCTCGATACGAACCTTTCTTCTACTGTGATGTCCATACGTTCCTGCAAAACTACGAAAAGTATCTTCAGGACAATATATCAACATTTTCTTCCTGTCAAAAGAGCAACCACAGATGTCTACATCAGTCCTCCGAGGCAGAGAACGAGAGACGTGGTCTGATTTGTGTCAAAAGAACTCACTTCCAGTTGAGTTATGTAACGCTTAATATTGAAATTGTTTGGCTTACTTTCTTAATATTTTAATTATTTAGACTTAAAAATAGTTTTTTATATTTTCATTCAACCTTCTTTATTTAATCATTTAACCTTCTTTCTCTCTCTTTCTCTCTCTCTCTCTCACACACACACAGCCGAGCTGGCAGCCGAATGGTTAGCGCTCTTGCCTTCGGTTCAACAATTCGTGGGTTCGAATCCCACCTTGGGAATGGATGTTTGTAGTGGTTCGGAATCCACTTTAAACCGAAAGTCCCGGTCTAATTAGCCCTCGTGTGCAAAAAATGACCGTTGAGCGACAAACAAACCAAACAAACCAAACTCTCTCTCTCTCTCTCTCTCTCACACACACACACACACATATATATGATATATATATGTGTGTGTGTGTGTGTGTGTGTGTGTGTGTGTGTGTGTGTGTGTGTGTGTGTGTGTGTGTGTGTGTGTGTGTGTGTGTGTGTGTGTGTGTGTGTGTGTGTGTGTGTGTGTGTGTGTGTGTGTGTGTAAAATGTTATACTTTGCAAAAAATTGCTTTAAGTAAAATATTAAGAGGAATATTATTTTAAAAAGATTTTGAGATCTCTAAATTTTAAAATGATGTAGATTTCATTTTAATGACATTTTAAAATGTCATAAATTACTAATTATTTACTTAAATATTATAGCCCAATTTTAGTAGTTGAATAAAATTTAATAACTTAGTTTTTTAAATGAATTAAGAAAACCAATGGTTAAAGTACCCGTTTTTTCTTAATTAACAAATATAGTCTGTGTGCTTTTGATTCAGTTACATTTTTATAAATCAAATAAATTAATAACTGAAAATACATTATATTTAAAGTAAAGTATAATAGTGATATTAGTAGGGCAGGATTTTGCATAGAAGGGTTTCAAAAAAAGTTTATTTTTAATTTTCAAAAATTCTGAATGCCAGAATATGATTACAAAAATTTTGTTAATTATTCTAATTTAGATTTTTAACTTCACTGCTGTCCACCGTGATTGCAACAGCACGAAAGAAGCATGCAAATAAAATGAAATTTCAAAACATGCATAAGTGGAGGTGAGATATGCAAATGATTAGAATTTCAACGCAGACGCACATCACGCCTGCCTGTAGTGGAACTTCAAAGCACTATTTAAGGTTTGAAGATTTCAACGATTTCATGTTCTGCAATTGTTTCTCATGTTTTCGTTCATTTTTTTTAGCGATCAATTATGGCTCGTAGAAAACTGCTGTCATTTTTGATCAAGTATCTGAGTTCAACAGAGGAAGGATAGTGGCCTACTGAGATTGTAGATTATCTTTTAGGAAATTGATTGTTATGTTGGACGAAACCAAACAAATGTAACGTGGATATGTGGTCGTTGGATGCAGGAGGCTACGAAGGACAGAAGTCACCGAGGAAACGATCACATCCACCTCATTGCACCACTTCACGGGATGACAGGCAAATTGTGCGCATGGAAGCGATGGATCGCTCACCCACATCACAAATCATAGCACAGCACATTCAGTCTGTAACACACCATCCAATGTCTACGCGTACCATTCAAAGCCGCTTACAACAGAATGGTTTGTCCACAAGACGTCCATTGCTTCGTCTATTCTTGACAAAGAACCACAGATATCTCCGCCGCTAATGATGAGATGTAAGAAGGATGTGGACTGCAGAATGGAATGAAATTGTCGTTACTGACCAATCATGCTTCTGTCTTTAACACGGCGATTCGAATCTGGGGACACCATGGAGAAAGGATGATGAACAGAGCTGCATTTTGCACCACCACTCTGGTCCTACACCGAGTATTTCGATATGGAGCGGTATTTTATATTACTCTCGCACTCCTCTAGTACGCTTTGCTGGTACTTTAAACAGCCAGCGCACCATCTCCGAGATGTTGGAGCCAGTTGTCCTTCCTTACCTTCAGGGTTTGTCCACAGTCATATTTCAACATCACGCCCACAGTCATATTCAACCACACGTGGCATGCAAAGTCCAAGGCTTCTTTATCAATCGCCAGATTGTATTGCTTTCCTGGCTTCCGAATCTTTCGCAGATAGGAAACATGTGGCCCATGATTGCTCAATGATTGACCCAGATTACATCCCCACCAGATCAACTTTGGCAAGGTGTGCAAGCTGCTTGGTCTGCTGTACCCCAAAAACGTATTCAAAGTCTCTTGGACTCATGTGGCAGTAGTGATCTTTAACAATGACGGCTACTCTGGCTACTGATTTTGGCAAGAACCACACTTTACAGAAGTCTAATAATTTGATCATAATAATATTTGGTCAACATGTTATCCTTAAAATAAATTTTGTTGAGATATCTCTTGTCTTTCTTGGTGTTGCAAGTCAGGTAGAGTACATGTTAGAAACTTCACTATGGTTTTTGAAACAGAATAACAAAGTAAATTTTCTTTTTCTGTGTTCAAAATTAGTTTGAATTCTAATGTAAGATTTAATAACTTTGCAGATAGTATCCTAAATCAGAAGTTAAATCTGAAAATTGGAATTTGCTTATATATAGCTTTTTTGTAGAAATTAAATCTATATATTTGGGTGTAAAACACATCGTTTAAAATACATACATAGTTTTCGGGTATAAAATACAAGAATTTGTTTGTTCATTTTACCCTTTCTTTGAATGACGTGATCCCTTTCTTTGAATGAATAGATAATCACAAATTTATATATCAAGAATAAAAATCGAAAAAAAATCAAAATTGAAAAATTAAAGATTTTTAAAATTGATGGGATTAACTTTTAGGATTTGAGAACGAAAGAAAAATATATAAGCAATTGTTTTTCTATTCAAAAATATGTCAAACATTAGTTTAGAAAAACATTAATATTTTAGATTATATCATGAATTTATTCAAGTCGGAAAAGTTGTGTTGTTTTGGTATTTAAATTTTCTTACTTTTTCTTACTCTCTAAATTAATCAGTTTTACAAACTTTACTGATAATATTTAATATTTAACGTTTTTTAATATTAAGATTTTAGATTATCACATAACTACTACACTATACAGTACCTCTAACTTTGTTGATTTTTTTAACAAAGCTTATATTTTTCATTCAACCAAAAATAACACCATATTCTTGCAGAGAAGCTTAACAAGTAACTTAAATATTGTAATAATATCCAATTTTATATTAAATAATAAATACAGTAATATAATATTTCTAAATTTTGGTTAAATCCAATCGGTATATACTGTATTTCATATGTATAGTTCATATTCATATGTATTTTTACCGACGCAGTGTCCATGACATATCTGTTGCGTCGCAACACACTGTTCAATAAGCGGACGGCAGAGATTCGTCATATCTTTTCTGCCTAAAAGTGTCCAACTACGCATCTAGCACGTCGCAGATTTACATAAAAAAGCGGAAACGACATGTATTTGCTCAGAGTAAGTTTCTTTCCACCTAATGGGTGATTGATGGATGCTTCTTAAGGACTCTAACCCCGCTCCTTGAATTTTTTTCTTTGAAAACTAAAACACACTGATTTTCACGCAACTATATGTATTCAAACATTGATTAGTTCTGCCAAGATTCAACTCTAAAATTTAAATATCTTTGAATTTGCTATATTTGAAAGGAAATGCAAGTTTATATAATAAATATTATTTTTAATTTTATTCTTTAAGATAATTAAGTTTGGTGATTTTACTACCCCACAAATGTTTTTTTCTTTCTATATACCTTTAAATTAGTTTTTGCTAAGGCTTGCATCCTTTCTTAAGATTAGTTTTGTCCGTTTTCTTTCTTTTTCTTAATTATTTACATTCATTTTAATTAATTTAACTCAGTTTTTACTGTTTTTGACATATTATGAACTAGTTATGATTGAGATCAATGAATAAATTTCGGAAATGGAAATAATTTAATTTTCAATGAAAGAACTCTTGCTTGTTTTAGTAAAATCGATAGGTTTTTCATAATTAATAATATTCGTCTTTAGTTCTAATGACATAAATTCTTTTAATATATAGTTTTATTTTTGCGCATTGGGGGAAAAAGAGTAAGTTTACTGCCTGTTACATTTTTGATTTCAATATCAGTTTAATTTCTTTCGATGTGAATTTGAAATATTACTAACAAAACAGAAGTACCAACTTAAGGCAATAATGTAACATGATTGTCAGCTAATTTGGAGCCGATAAAATTAAACTTGTATTTTGAATATCATTTCTTTTGAAAGAAACATAATATTAAAACTAAAATATACCAACAATATTAATTGTTACACTAAAGTCATTATTTTACTATATCAATATTAATTAGTGCTATTTTTTAATATTTGATTAAGATATATAAATATGATTAGAAATTTTCTCTTATAAGAAATGAAATAATGGTATTTTTGACATTTTTCAAGTCATTAATATTTTTTATTTAATTTTTTGTAAATATTGATGATAATTCTTTTATATGATGTAAGGACAATGTTTTGGAAAATAAATATTCTGAAATAAAATTCATATAATATATTTAAAACAAATTATATTTATGATGAATTTAATTCCTCAAATTTTGAAACAGTAAATTTTTCTGCAGCAAAATAAGTGAATTTTATTTGATATTTAAAGATTGATTAAAATTTTTATGCCAAAAAATTAGTTGTATGCACTTTTGAAGGTATTATTTTCAAGTGTGTTAATGATTACTTAAAAGCACACGATAACACTACATTTAAAAATTAAACTTTATATTTACAGAAATAATTATTTTATTATAAAATGTATATTTGATAATTATTTTACTATAATATTATTTTTAAAATACGCAATTTGCTAATATATATATTATACAAATAATTATCTTATTATTATACAAATAAAGATCTATATTAGATATAAAAACAGATTTTTAAGTCTAATTATCTTTACCACAGAAATTCTTGTTGCAAAATGGTTATCATATCTACCTAATTACTCTTATTTGAATAAAAAAAATAAACAGTTACATTTACCTTTTAAACATAAAATGATATATTCGATATATGGTTGACTGTGTCATTAAAATCTCAGAAATAATAATCAGCGTATTATACATTTCGAACAAATTTTTTCTCAAGAATAAAGTTATGAAAACAGAGAATACTCACTATGATAAAAACATCTGAATGTAATTGTAAGCTAAAATAAATAGGACCAGAAATCATGGAATGTTTAAATTTAGTTTTGTTACTTCAATCTGCATTAATTATAATAAGGTTCAGATAGCATAAAAAATGTTTAGTTTGATAAAAAAGAACGCGAAATTAATTATAGAAATTACAAAAGTTAAGTGCAGTCACAAATTAAATATAGACTTCCAAACAAAAAGGAATTAGTTCTTCAAATTATGCAATAATTATTTCCTATTTCCTTAAAATACATATAATTATGAGCTCGTAAAATAGTTATTTTATTTAATTTAAAATAAGATAATATTACAATGCTTAAATTATCTGCAAGAATGTAATGTTATCTGCTTGAGTAAAATAAAACTGTATTAAAAATGTCAACAAAGTCGGGGCAACTATATTGGGTATTAGTTATATGAAGATCAACAAATCTAATCTTGAAAACAGTCTCAATATTGAATATTATCCTTAAAGTTTTTTAAAATGATTACTTTAGGATTACAGGCCTGCTCTGAATTTCTAACAAAGTAAGAGCATTTCCATACAAAAACATAGCTTTTCCAACTTATGTAAATTTATGATGATTTACAACATCAACGTTTTTCGAAATTATTGGTAGATATATTTAAGAAGAGAAAAACAAATGCTTAGATAACAATTATTTTTTCTTAAATTCCCAAGTCTTGAAAAGTATATCCTGACAGTTTAAAAAAAATCCTTTTTTATTTTTCATAACTTTTTCGATTTTTATTCTTGATACATAAATTGATACATGTATACATAATAAGGCTATTTCAGCATAGGGCTTGTTATAAAATTTATTACAAGCCCACCCCATCTCAAAGAAAGTTTAAAATGCACAAATAAATTTTTGTATTTTGAAAAATATTTATGTATTTTGAAGACATATCGAGATAATTTTTACAAACGAAGATATAAAAATCAAATCAAATTTTCAGACCTAAACTTCTACAAGTAAGGTGCAAAGTAATTAAATCTTTTATAAGTATTAACACTAATATTGTACATTGTAAGAAAAATTAAAAAAAAAATTACTTTATCACTAGGTATCAAATAATAAAACATGTAATTAAGGTAATTAAATTTGATTGCTTAACTTTGCTTAATTTTCCTGTATTCAGAATTTTAAAAAAATTAAAATAAATTGCTCTTTGGAATTTTTTTAAAAATTCTACTTAGTAGAATTTTAATAAAAATGTATAATTTTTGTATCAATAGGATTTTTACAATCTTTTTAAACAAAATTTGTTTCGTTTTAATTATTTTCTATCATATTGATACAATCAAATTGTTTTGTTATTATGCGGCAAAAGTTATAAATAGCTCTTAAAGTATTCAAACATTTTCACCTTATAATTATTACTCAGTGGATCTCCTTAAAACATTGAGATATGAATGATCATTAAAAATTAAAGGATGGAGTCTTAAGTTTATTTTCTCTACAATTTTTATAATTATTGCACAGTTCTATTTCAAATAGTTTCCCATATACTGCCCGTATATTAGTCAGGAATTTCTATCAAGGAAGATGACTCATCACACATGACTTCCTGAAGGATTAGGGATGTTTCCATTTAGTTACGGAAGGAATGAAAGAGGGAGTGTTCATTTCAGTAAAGGAATCTTGACGATTATATTCTAGTTGAAATAGATAGATGAAAAACTGGTTTGTCACTTTGATTCATTACTGAAATCTCATTTAAAAGTGTGTTTTCCTCTAGTAAACGATTTTTACATCTCAAAGAAAATAAATTTTGTGATATTTACAAGTGAAATATTTTAAAACAGTTTTATCGAATTTATATTTTAAGGAACATTTTAAAAAAGGGTAGTGATACTGAAGATGAAGCCCCTCTTTCAACTATGCTTGATGTATTTTCTTCGGAAGAATTTAAGAAAATTTACAATTCTCAATTAATATTCGAATTTTTTAATTAAGAGACTATATTCTCCTATACAAAATTTCTTTAATTAGGAGACTATATAAGAGTTTTGTATTCATAGTATTATTATGTTACGAATGGAAAACTTTTTATAAAAATACTTTTTTATAATAAAAGAAAAATTACTTTTTGTATATTGTTAAATATTATTTTAAGTGAATTAAAACTTTAGTCAATAGAAAGCAACTTACTTTTATTTTATCATTTTTCTTCATATAATTCTGACACTTTTGTCAAATTAAATATAATTAAATTTGCCAAAAAATAATTACAAATAAAAGTAAAATTCTTTCACTTTTATTTTGAATCATATGTGAATTTCAGTTCAGATGCGCGAGAAAAATAGCTCTTTTGTATAAACTAATTTTGCATTTATATTTAAATAAATAGCCCGTAACATCTTAAACTACTTAGTATATGCATCGAAATTAGACCAATTTAGATGAATCAATAAAATTAATTTTCATGCACTTTTTTTTTAAAAAAATACGACAAGTGATATTTTATCTAAGGTTATTCAGTTTTGAGTTGAGAAAAAGCTATTTAGTCAATAAATTTGTGCCTTAACACTTTTAAATAAGCAAAAAATTGGATTCATCTATCAAAAAGAGAATAAAAAGTATATTTTTCAGCTAAGTAAAAAAAACTTACAATGATTAGTATTTGCTAATAAATTCCAATTCTATCATTTAGACTGTTAAATTCTATTTATTTATTTACAAATGCGTGTCGTTTGGCCGCTGGTTCATTAGACCACGGGCTCTCCGATTTCTTGCAACACGACAAGAAAAAACAGACAGCGGAGCACTCGTCCAAATGTGAAGCAGTCATAACATACCAAGAGAAGACTCAGGGAAAAAATGGAAGCCATGGGCACGGAGACAGTTCAATTCTAACAATGTATAAATAGTGGAAATCAGATTTGGTATGTATGCTGAAAATATTATAATGCTAATAGGATTTAAAAATGTTTGTGTACTTGTATTAATTAAATAATTATTATTTGTGTTTTTCACACACAGTAACTATTGAAAAAAAATCAGTATGAGAGAATAAATTGCTTAAAGTGCAATACTAATTCTTTTTTTTTATCGTTCAATTATTTCAATTGCTCATCTTCATGGTACTTATCCTTAAAGCTGATAGGTGATACACCAACATATTGTAAGAATATGCTATTTATTCTGCTGTTTGTATAAATTAATAAACAGCATCCTATTTTTCAAGTCACCATATAATCTATCAAAATGCTTAACTTCCAGAAAATTTGCAAAGAACATCTAAATCACATTTTAAATTTAAAAAGGAAAAGAAATTCTAAAAGTAGCAAACGATATTATAATATTGTTTTAGGATGTATATATCATAAGAAATATCAAAATTAAGAAGTTAAATAATTAGCAAATAATATCAGCAAGGATAAAATTTGATTAATTTCAGTTATACAGAACAGTGAGAATGTGCAAGTTTATTAATATACAGTTTACATTTAAAAATTATATTTTAATAAAAAAATAGTATATGTATAAAAATTAAACCTTTTCTTCATTTATATGTAATGATATTGGGATTTTAACTGTCAAACATCTTCTTCAAATATTTTAGTATAGAATAAAAATTATTTTTTTCACAGATACAGATTTCTAATAATTCTCTAAACATTAAACACTGGACACAGAGGTTTTTAAAAAGTGTTATGAAAGTTTTGCACATGTTGAATTACTCAGATTCAAAACATAAATAAACTAAAAAGCTTTATTTAATTTATTTAAAAATAACACTTTATAAAATATTTAAAAATAATTCGGACTTTTTTTCATTATTTCATAAAAACTAACCACACTATTTACTACATACAAATACGTTCAGATAAAATATTGTAAAAATTTGTGTGTGTTAAGGAAAATACAATATAAGAAAATGTATACATTTAAATCTCGGTTTACCTCATGGTAAAAAATTATGAAAACCTTTTGTATCATTCAAAAGTGGAAACACTTATGGACAGTTTAGTAAACAAGCAAACTTGCTTTATCAAAATGGAATAAGAAATTCAAAACATAATAATTTAAAGATATTGTTATTGTTTGTATGCCACAGTAATCAACATGAAAGCACTGGGATTTTTTTCATTCATTTTAAGTTACACTAAACACAAAGTTATTTATTATTTTTGCTTTCTAAAAATTATACCAAAATAAGTGAGGTATGCATTTGAGTTTGAATCCCTTTCATTTGGATGTCCTTCATCGGATCCAGAAATCTTGCCATTGAGAAGGAACCAGGTTTCCTATCCTATGGAAAACATTTTTCCCAGATTCTTCACATTTTCTGAGACGCTGAGTCGGTTAAGGAAATGAGATATTATTTCCGTAATTGGAATGCTATTTAATTCGCTTGTAAGCATATATTTCACTTTTAACTACATTTTATTTCTGTAATCAATTTCGTCCTTTGTTATGACATTTCTTATGCCACCTGTTATCTTGAATCAGATTGCAATCACAAAACTAAATCGAAGCATTCCATGATTTCTTTCATTCCGATGTGCATGCTCTTGGTTTTTATAACTTCACTTCTTAAGAAAGAAGTTTGTTGGAAAGATTTGAAATGCTCATTTTTTTAGATCACACAATCAGTCCTATGTCGAATATAAAAATAAACCAGACAGATGGACTTTTCATTAGAATAGTATCAGGTAGATGGGATAACCATTTTGCAGCAAGAATTTCTCTAGTTAAGATTATTAGTAGATTTCAAAATCTCATTTTATAACTTTTATGGATTGCTTTAAATTTAATTATTTGTAGAAAATTAATTACTTATATAGCTTTTATAATCAAATTATTACTTTTTGTAAGTTTAAAGCTTAGTTCTTTAAATATAGCATAAATGGGATTTCACTGAATCATTAATACACCATTTCAAAAGCATGCGTTCTGAAGTTTAAGAGCTGAAACTATATTCTGCATTGAAATTTAAATGAATCCTAAAATATTAAATCCAATTCACTTATTTTTCAGCTGAACATTTTATTGTTTAAAAATTTGAGTCATAAATTCATCATGAATCTTATTTGTTTCAAAGATATTATAACTTTCTAGTTAGGAATATTTCTCTCCCTAAATATTTTCCTTATGTTGTAAATAAAAAATGTTATACTAAATTAAATGCATACACGAAATTTAAATAAAAATTGCAGAAGGAAATGACTTTCACAGAAGGATGGAGATAATACCAGAAATATCGTGGTTTCATTTATTTATTTATTTATTTATTTTTTGGCCAGAGAAAATTTCTAAACATTTAACATTTTTAAAATAGCATCTTTTAAATAATGATGTATTAAAATAGTGACTTTAGTGTAACAATAAATATTGTTGGCATATTTTAGATCCAATATTAGGCTTCTTTAAAGACAAATACATCAATGTGATATTATCAGTTCCAACTCTCATGTTATATTATTGCCTTATGATGATACTTTAGTTTTGCTCAGTTGAAGAACATGATAACAGAAATTCAAGAGAAAGCGATGTAACATGCAGTAAACTTATTCTGTAAAAATATTCTACTATACAAAAACGAAACTGCAATTTAAAGCAATTTAAGTAATTAGAACTTAAAAGAAATATCGTTAATTAATGAAAACCCATCAATTTTATTAATACATGCATGGATTCATAGATTTCAAATTAAATAATTATAATTTATGAAATTTATTCGTTTAGATCAACTGTAAATATTTTATAATATGTCATCAAAAACTATAAGAAGTGAACTAAGTTAACTAAAACATATGTAAATATGAGGGAAGATAGAAAAGTTGACAAAAGAAAACTTAAGAAAGAAGGCAAGTGTTAGCAAAATTAGCAGTTAGCAGTATTTCGAAATTTTAAAATTTTGTGGCAATAAAACCATCTAACTTAACTATCTTAGAAAATAAAATTAAAAACAATATTTACTGTTTAAGTTCGTATTTTATTTCGAAAATAACAAAATTAAAGATTTTTAAATTTTAAAGTATAATCTTGGCGAAAATTATCAATATTTTATATATTTGGCTTTAAATGCAGGCTTTTAGTTTTGAAAGAAAAGAAAAAATGGTTCGATTCAATAAGAGCGATTAATCAATCCACGTATTAAAAGGAAAGAAACAGGAAGTGGTTTCTACTATGAACAAAAATACGTCATGGCCGCTTTTGGGTTGAAATTCTTAAACGTACCTCTCCCGTCCTAAAGAATTTCTGTCATCCCTAATTGAACAGTTTGTTTCACCGTGGGTTCTCAGTCGGTTAAAGTTGAAGAAAGAAGAAACGACAAGATTAAGGCTAATATGATTTGGTTATTAGCTTGAAACATTTGCTGTTAGACTTGACTATTTGCCGCAAAACAACTTGCACAGCAAAAATATTTCATTATTCCTAAAGAATGGTTACAGTTGCATGCGAAACAAGTGTACATTGAATTGATAAGCTTCATTTCGCTTTAAAAGTACATGAATCATAACTAAAAAAGGTGAAGAACATTCTTCTTTCGAAATTAATATCATAATCATGACATTTATATCATTTATTTTTTAAGCTAATAAATAAATTTTTATAATGATTCCTTATTATAAAATATTATTTATTGATTGCTAAATATTTTGATTTTCTGATTATCCATACATTTAAGTTAAAGTTATATTTATGATTTTCTTAATAAATTTAATAGCTACTGGCATGATTTCGGAGGAACCATCAGATATTTATCTTGTTGAATATCTTTGTGGAAAACACTTATTCTTCAAAACACAAAAATAAAAACTATACACTTAAATCAATTCATATAACATATAAACCATCTCTACTGTATTGAAGCTGCCATCTATCAGGGATTTTAGTTTTAAGTCTACTTACTAATAAGACAAAATTAGTATACTTCAGCTAACTAAAATAGCAAAAAAGTAACCAAATATTAAATTTATGAAGATAAAACACAATTCAAAATAACAGTGCAAATGATTTTGAGAGTGTTAAAATCATTAATGAAACTTTTTGTAAATTTACTCATCAATATCAAAATGATTTTGAGTGTTATTACAAAATATTAAAAAAACAGAAAGTGGATGTAAATCAAATTATTGAATTTCTTAAAGCTAAATATTCTGATTTTCAGGTAATCCGTATATTTAAGTAAAAGTGAGAGAAAAATTATACTATTCTCGTTGATACACATGAAACTAGACTCATCGATAACAACGATCTCTTGCACCGGTAATCCAAAGCAAGTAAAAATATTGGAAACCAGACATGGTTTTGACACACTCATGAAGTTCCAGAGAGTAATGAGAATTTCTTTAGGAGTTTTCGAAGGATAGAATTTACATACTCTGAATAATATAAAATCAAAAAATGAGTGTCAGAGAACAAAAAAGTTACATATTGTTCTGATGAACTCTAATAGCTATTCTTATCGAAATCAATATTTTTCCTTTGCTTACCCTGTTTCACAGTGGGATTATATCAGCATCCACTTTGCATTATAAGGTCCCAAAATATAAGGAAAATTTACTTCTTTAAAGGCAATATATGATTCCTATTTTTCAGCATATACAAGGAGTGACTACAATTGTGCATATCCGTACTCTTATATTCAATTACTATAATACATTTTTCAATATAAAAAGGCATCACCAAGAAAACTTTTTAAGAAACTAAGCAAAATTTCATGGGCATGTAAACAAGACAGGTTTGCTCTAGAAACTTTCAGAAAACGCCATCTGTAGAAGAAATTCAGGAAGTAATAAGCAATATATATGCAAACACATAATAATATGTATGCAAGCACATTTCTAGTTATGAACAATGAAATTGTGTGGGTTTAAAACATGTATACTTTTGTGTCCTTTGTGGTCTCTTAAATGTTTAAAACGGGGCTTTTCTTCTAACTAATTGAATGTCGGTATCCCGGGAGATAACACAAGTTCTAAGATAACCATTTCTTTCACGCAGTGATTTATTTCATGTTAAATACTTAACTGAAGTGACATTTGTGAAGACACTTTATAATTGACCTCAGAAATTAAACTTGATTCTTTGTTCTAAGCAATTTCATTGAACATAACTTTTGAACCGTTCGGAGAGTGCGCATTGTCATTCCTGGAATGCAGTCTTTCTTGTCCTGAAAACAGCTCATCAATCCAACCTTCTGTGTTGCTCCTCTTGGCTTGGAACTCGGGAATTGTTTCTTCAGGCGCACTGAAAAAGGAGTCAGACCTTAGACAAGTCGCAATCTTCCATGATTGTAAAAGTTCCAGGAATTCGTTCTTTCCGTTTTCTTAAGCATCCATTTAGGATATAAACTTTTAATTACTTTAAAAGCATGCATTTACTTTTTGCTATCAGAAGTGCCGTGAGTTTTCAGTTAACACTCTCGGCTTATTTAGCTTCTTTCATTTACATTAGAGACAATAAAGATAATATACATATAGGTTAGTTTCATACATGAATTTTTCATCATAAAAACATTCTTTTTGTCAAAAAGTTTAGTCACACTATTCTATACAGGTTATCAAGACGAATGAATTTCGAGCAAATATAGAAATTATTCCTGATATTTTCTTTTAACATATTATGAAACAGAACGTTTAATCAGTGAAAATAGAACATATAGGTGTGAGATATAATAATTATTTCTTTTAAATTATTATTAATAACTTAAATGGTTCAAACGTAGAAAAGCATATTTTCCAGACTATCAATATAAAAGTTCAAATTGAAAACTTCATCCATTCTCATGCAAAATGCTAAATTTTTCAATTTTCATTTAATATTTTATTATTAAAATTATAATATTATTTAATTAAGGTGAGAAATATAACTGAAATATCCATATTCATCCCAGTTTAATATTACGCTGCAAAATTAATTCTTCTCCACAGTAATCAAAAAATTTCCCATTAGTAATATCTTACATTCGCAATATTATAATATAAAACACCTGTTAGAATTAAGAATGGTAATAATAAAATCACTTTATTTTGTTAGGAAATCGAAGAAAAATAAATCTTCTGTCATTATAATTATAATTATAGTAATTTTAATATTGTTAATGATTATAAAAATAAATTATTTCCCTTAAAAAAATCTAAATTGATAGATATATAATTTCACAACATTGGGATTAAAATACGCAAAAGTACATTTTGAAATGAAGACGAATCAAACAGAAGCAGCAAATAATTTCATTTTAAAAAATAAGCAAGTAAATGCTTACTCTAAGAGTAATCGAGCAGGAAAGCCAGTGGAGGGAGCTAATCGACCAAATAGCCACCGGTCAGCTGCAGTGGATGATTTCCTACAGTAAATGGAATGAATCTCTCTTAAGTGCATTTCGACTTGTTAGCCCTCGTCTCTTGGTAAAAGAGTTTTGCGTTTAACTAAGATTTCCTTTGTTTTACTTTTCGCTTACAATTAGCTACCACTTCCACTGAAGAGCCCATTGGCAGTTCACGCTCAGAAAGAATCCTTTTTTTTTTCTTTCTTATGGAATAATGGAAAAGCGATAACATTTTAAATTTAATCATTAATCCTATTTTTGATTTAATGTGCTATGTACACAATTGACATTTGATATGCCATGTTCAAGAAGTATCCTTTTTTCAATTGGGTGCCTAAAATGTCAAAATAATAATTCTATCGTATGATAATGATACGTATGATGATGATACTTTTGTTGGATAAAAAGGTGCTTTCTTATTATTTATTTCAAACTTTTATTCCGCAGGATTGAATACATAAAAGTCTATCTAATTAGGAAGGAATGGCTGCTTCTTTCAGTAACTTTATTTTTAAAAGTAAAATTTATGATATTGATTCATCATTTTTTTTATTTTATCCAATTTATAGTCGAAAGTATTCAGCATTATTCTCGGTATGCATTTTTTAAAAAATTAAAATCCAAAATTTCCAAATTTTATTTAACACTGTTTTTTAAATATTACTGTCTAATTTGGTACGAAAAAATTAAAAGTGATTGAATTGATTTGATACGGCTAAGCAATAATGCGATATAGAAAGTACAACTTCTTAGATGAAATGATATATATGTTACACACCATACAATCAATACAAACTCTTATCGATCTATTTGAATTTATTTGGAGTAAAATATATCTGCCACTACTTTAGACTGTACATAAAGTTCAAACTAAATTGACACATTAAAGTTGATTTTAAAAGATATACCAACAATAATTTTAAAAAATAGTCATTTTTGTTCAGTGTTTTAATTAAAATTTTTCAACCAAATTTTAACTATGTAACACATATAAGTAAATGCAGCTTAAAAATCTTTCATCTTCAATGTCAGAAAAAATTAAGACTAGTCAATTCGTATCCATTGAGGATATTTAAATGGATGAATCTTGCAAGCAAATTAACTTCACTGCTTAAAACAGGACGTTTTATTCTACTTCTAATTTTCAATTAATACATTTTCCACCAGAAGTTAGAATTATGAAATATCTACTGAAAATAGGAAAACTTTAGTTTGATTTTGTCTTTTACGAGTAAATAATTAATACACCTTCCAAGTTATTTGCGTGTAAAAAATAATCAAAAATTGTTCTTTCTAATACTTAAGAAATGTTTTGAGAGTAAATTATTTTTTGTTATTTATTTTATTTATAATTGCAGTAGCTTAACGAAATCTTATTTCTTATAATTCAAGGACTTTTATTATTTTAAATTTACAACATTTTAATTTATTTATGATTACACTCTTTTGTTGGCTACTTTTCCAGTTAAACATCATCAGTATATTTAGCGTACCCCTCTACATCCAATTTTAAATATTTTTTAATTGAAAATATTAAAAAACTTAATCAACTTTGAGGATAAGATTTTGAAAATAATAGGCGCAGGCAGAATATACTAAATTTTATAAGGAAATGATGAGATATTTAAAATATATGTCTGAATGGAAATTTACATCAATTTATTTCAAGCATATTTTCTGTTTTATGACAAAGTAAAATAATAAAAAATATTACAAGGTTTCTATTGCTGCTGCTTTAGTTTCAATGATAATAGTCTTCTAACTAGATACTTTATTTTAATGCCTGTTTTCCTTGATTTAGTAGAAGTATCTTTTATCGATATTTAAATTGAAAGAAGTAAAATTGCTGTATTCATATGATAAATAAAAAAGCTCTAAAAATACAAACGAAACTTGATTGGTTTTCAAATGTACTTAATAATCATTTTGACTCTTTTCGTTACGTAGAATGTAATTTACAAAATGATTGATCTTTTAAGTTTTACTTTTATTTATGAAAGGCCATCGAAACAATCTTTTTACAATATAACAAACGTAATTAAAAGGAATAATATTTTTCACATGCTTTGTCCTTCCCTATTAAAGGTTGTCTTTCAAAAGGACTCGCTCTGTTATTCCCAACCATAAGAGAAGGAAGCAAAGGAAGCAAAAGGAAATATTTAACTAGGGAAAAAACATTCGAGAAATAAATTAAACTATTCTGTGATTTAAAATCCACTCTGAAATCTAAATGAAGCGAGATGCAGGGGGTGTGATGACTTTAACTAAATGCCAACGCGTTGAAGAGTTTGACATTTTTTGTCTTCGAACTCCCTACAGACTCGAAGCAGAGAGCCAATAAATGGGACGACACCAGAGTGAATGATTTCGGCCGATTTCAATTCTTTGTGTCATTCAACCGAGGAGACCCAATGTGGAGGCGAAGAGCGGTTAATTAGGCAATGTTTTGTCGCAGACGGAATACCCTTGAGGGTGAATCTGTTACGTGTGCATCATTAAAGCTTGTCCCGTACCGGTGCACGACATGAGAATCCCATTTTGTCCTCCCCCCAGAATCACCCATCTTCATGACTGTTAATGCGAGTTGACGCACCGTCGTTCCGTAAGTGCTCGGCAGAAGCTCCACTGCCTCAGGAGGTCAACTCTTCAGTCATCAAAATGGATTCAGGAAAACAAATTTTGGTAGGATTCACTTTATAAAACGCATCGCATTAAACGGAAATGTATACATTATTTGACCTTCGATTCAAATAATTTTTCATTAAAAAATTTAAATAATACATGAATTTATTTCATTTCATTTATTTATTCATTTTTAGTCCTTAGTGTCGTTTCTAAATGTCTTCAGTTTTGTTATGTTATTTGTAATTGTTTTGCCATTAGAATCGATCAAATGTTTAAAAAACTATTCTGAACTGTGTGTTATGAACTCATACTTATGAATATAAAAATCAAAAATTCGTGTTTATATTTTACACATAAGTTAAGAATAAAATTCAAAAAATAATTCCTATCAATAAAATGAAGTCTCCGAGAAAATATTTTTATATTTGTCATTAGAGCTGAAGTTTATTTGTTTAATTTAAAAGAGACATGGTCATTTAAAAGACAGTTGGAATATAAGCTGATTTTTGAAATACTTACAGCAAGCTATTATTAAGAATAACACACACAATTATACAAAGAAAATAAATGCAAATACTTTGTGACCAATATGTTTGCCTGGTTTTAACTTTTTTTCCTTTTTCAAATTTTAATTCTCCCAATCTAAAGTATAACCCGTTTGCAATAACTGCTTGTTATTCTGAAAACACATGCCGATAAATATTTCTTGGAAATTTCGAAGCTTAAATTTAACAGAAAAAAGATTTCAATTCATTCAGTGTAGAATGTTTGGTTAAAACAGTTATATTAATTCATACTTAAAAAATTTCTAAATTAACGGATTTTTTACACTTAGGATCACTCAACAGATTATAGTTCAAATGAATAAAAAATATAGTGCTATAAATATCTCGTAAATGCTTACAATCATACAAATATTTTGCATTTATGTAGTTTGATGCATAGTTTTTCAAACAATTTTCCAACACTGCAATTCCAAGTTTTCATTTTTCATTGAAAAGTAAGTTCAAGAGTGCTTCAATTGCGGATCAGAATAACGAGATTCCGGAAGCAATTCATTTTATTGAAAATTAAGTAGGAATTGAATGAAAAGAATCCCATCTAAAAATACGCATGAAAAACACACGTAAAACAGTATCATCAATTTTAATGCTCTTTTAAGCATGAAGATCTCAAATGAGCAAAACTGTTTTCAGTCAAAATCAATCGATTAGTTTTGGAAATTATGAGTGAGTTAGTAGGTGCATAAATTTAAAATATCCTTCATAAAAAATTTTAGAATAAAATTTGGTTGAAATAAACGTAGTTTTAATAGACGTAGAAATGTTTTGTTTTGATGCGAAAAATATTTGTAACAACAAATATATTTTAAAATAAAATTAATTTCTTTCTAAGCTAATTCCCTTATTATAAATGCACAGATTTTATGCTGTTAAAAAGAGAAAATTTGATTTTTTTCCACTTTCATCTAGCCATAGAAATGAAACGTGCCTATGGTTTGATTGGTGCATACATTTTACATACATTGCATGACTTTTGTAAGTTAAGCAAGAGGCATCAGGAATAGGAACTTTATTTCTCTTTTGCAATTGAAGCCTGTGGAGATGACCTGATTCAGAGTGTATTCTGGAAATGTTGATTCAATAACTAGAAAATCCACCCTAAGAATCCGGTGGGCGTTTATCAATCCCTGAAGGCGCTTCACTGGATCGTTCCCCTCAAAGAAGAGTCCTTCCCATTTTGTAGTGAAACTAATTTTCCACTTCACTTGTTAATGAATAAAGGTTAACAAGAGGCGATATTGATTTTCTTCTCCAGCTAAAGCAGTTGCAAGTCAAGGTATTGAACTCAAGAAACTCGTGTTACTATTTTTACTATCGAAATGGACAAGTACTTCTCTTTCATAAGTATTTGGATACTTATTCTGGAAAAAAATTAACAATAAGTAACGAGACTAAAAATGATGTTGTTAAGGATCATTATAATTAAGAGATAATTTATTGAAATGCAGTTTCATTTTTTAAACTAAAAGCCTCATTTAATATTTACTGGAATTTCCTTTTCGTTTTAATAAAATAAAAACAAGTTGTTCGAAGATAACCTCAAAATTTAAATGAATTGACTGTATACTAAATATAGCGCATGATTGAGTACATGTTTTTTGGGATTTTATTTGAGAACGTTACGGTTTTGTGATATATAAAGTCCTCAACGTAAAAACTATTATGTATTGAGAGAGATAAATAAGTATTTCTTACAAATAATTACATGTTAATTTATAAATTTAATAATAGTGGTAAAAGATTTAAACTAACATAAAATAAATAAAATTGAATTGGATAAATGGAAGATATTCATATATTGATCTTTGTCCTAACTTCCTATAGATTTAATATCAATTCATTAAAAAAAAAAAAAAAAAAAAAAAAAAAAAAAAAAAAAACAAGAGTTAAAGTTCATTTTAAATTGAAATTATCCCCAACAAGTTTAATTTAAAGTAAAAATTCTAAATATAAAAATGTTAAAACTCCTGCACAAAAGTAAAAGGAAGCAATTGCATAAAATGAGGAAAATTTAAAATTGCATAGAAATGAGTAACTTTCAGAAATTCATTTCAGACATGTTTTTAATTCATATAAAAATGTAAAAAAATTACTCAAAAAGTTCAGATATTTTTAAATTCTAAATAAAGACATCTTATTTAACAGTTTCAAAAAGTATTAAAAATTTTATTTATTTTATTTAAATGTTTCCTAAGTATTTCAATAGACAAAAATTTCAAAAACATTTTACTTATTCTTTCTCAATTCAGTTATCTACTTGTGAAAATTATAGACACAGAGCTTTACAATACTTATTCACAATTGTTAACTGGTCTAAAAACTTTTGAACTAAATTCAAAGCTTTGGTTTCATTAAGAATTATGAGTTTTGATTTAAGCTTAAGTAGAGTAACAGTGGAAAAGGAAAAGTTTACGTTGTTAATAAAATGTGTATATATATATATATATATATATATATATATATATATATATATATATATATATATATATATATATATATATATATATATATATATGTATGTATGTATAAAACCCTTTATATTCTGTATATCTATGAATGGTGCTTATATTTTTCTTGATTAGAGGAAATTTATCTTTTTATGCTTACTTTTATGGAAAATATCAATAAAAATATTTTTTAAATTTAACCGGGACAGTAAAATTGACGGAAGGAATTTTTTTTAACGCATTATATAAAATGCGTGACCAAACAATATTAATTTCTATTTTTTTCATTTGAAAATATACACAACTTTTATTTCAAATGGTAGTCTCGCCACAAAATCTTTTTTACAAATGTTATTTAATCTATTTATTTAACATCTGCTTATTTACAAATTTTTAACTAGATGTGGGGATCATTTAAGCATTTTTTTAAAGAATCCAACACTTTTAGGCCATAATTAGGTAACGAGATTGCAACTGATATTCGTCTCTGCTTTTATAAAGAAACCAACTCACTGAAAATGCTGCTTGATTGAAGGGACAAATGCGAATTCATATTGGAGCAAATATTTATATAATCATGGAAAATAACCCCAAAAATGTTGCGCAAAATTTGAAGATTTCGCAATGGTTTTGCGTGCATTTCATTATGGGGTTCAGAGCGTCGGGCCAAATAATCCTTACGTTTGTTCAACGACAATAAACTCTATCGAGATGAATAACATGATCTTGAGGTAAAATTTAAAAACGAGTTTCTGTGTGCGAATTACATTACAAAAAGAGCTATATTCATCGATGGACCCTGTTAAACTACAGCTTCCTTCTTTCATTAAATACCTTTTATTAGTTTGAAAGCATTAATTTTTAGTCTTTAAAACATTAACTTTTATTGTTCCTTACGTATTAAAAATATGATAACATATTAAAAATATACTTCTCTCTTCAGCACAGGGGATTGCCACCTAATATTGTTTAAATTTAAAAATTTAATGCACATTATTTGAAAGAATTTATAGCTTTTCCTCAAATGTATTCCATTGTATTTTAATCAATTAAATTAAGCTTTTTAATGAAATTTCGATGAAAAAAAACTAAGTTAATATTTTATTAAATTTTCAACTTTCAGGTAAAATTGATTTCTTTTATTATTATTAATGCATTTTTTCTTTTATCAAGAATTCCTTTGCAGGCGATACTTTATGTGAAACGTTTTCCTAATATTTCCAATAACTGAAATCATGTTCAATTCGCAATTAATCAGTTGAGACAATTTTTATTTATAATAGCAAAGGAAATAGGGATTGGGTGTAATCCTAGAGGATTATGTCTAGAGCTAAAAAATTTGAAGTCTAAAAATGAGAGCAAAAAATAAGAGGATTTTTAAAATTTCGCCTTAAGATTATCCAGTTGGCCAACATGTATTAGATGAATAAAAATACGTATTGATTCCTGCCCACTGGGAAATCCATGACTACAATTTCTCTGTCAATAACACAATCTTCATTTCTCTTCAATAAATATATTTCTGGAATTCTTATAAAAGAATAATTTGTTCTCTGATACGATATATATCATTTTCTTACCTAAGTATTGATTTTTCCCCCATTATTGAAGCTAAAACCATAAAAAATAATTCTCAAAATACAAAGAACACATCTTAAGAGATTTGCTGCTTTAAAATCTTAAAAGATATTTTTGAAGCGATAGGGATTTTATGTGTGGTAGAGAATGCTGACTTTTTTTATAAATCCACCAATAAAACTTTACAAGGTATAAGCACTTTCTTAATAAATTATAATATTTTGCAAAGAAAAAGTTAAATATTATCTAAACAAAATACTTAAATTTTATTATTAAATATCAAAGTGTATTTCTGAATATAAATAATAGAATGATAAGAATATTAATTGAAAACATTTTTCAAATATATGCTTATATTAGTTTAAACTTCAGATATTCTTATGAATTAAAATATTAAATTCTTATTGATAATTTACAGGATATAAAATTATTTAATAAATAACAACATAAAATAATTAAATGGTAAAAATTTATAAAAAAAGAAAATAAAATATATATTTCCTAATTATAAATGCTAATTATGACTGAATAAAATTTTGTGGAAAACATTCTATTCTATTTACACTTTTAAAATTATTCTTCATAAAATACTCAAATGTTTTTCACATCCGTTTAATTTACAACAGCTCAACTAAATCTTTAAAAATTTATCCTTTGGGGAAAATAGATGGTTTTTTTTAAATCTGAAGGCTCCATCCTGGATGCCAAAACAGAGAATGTGAAATAAAAGATTCTCTAAAATAATCTTATGCTAATCCAATTTCTGCATTGCGAAAAATAAAAGGGGAAAAAACATTGAAGCCATGTCGTACAATTACCCTTTCGCATATGCAAGTGGAAAATTGGGTTTTGTTTTTAGAAATGATGAACAACAAATCCCAAACTTTAACCAATTCAGATATGTGTTGGGTATCCCCCAGGAATTTTGCAACCAACAGCTGGGGGTCATAAAGTCCGCCCGAGCTGACAACCAGCCAGCTTATCGGTTTGCGTAGGAGTCAGCGGGGACCAGGGATCTTTGAGAACGTCTGTTTAGGGAGCGTAGCAGACCAATGCTTCGGGTCGATACATTTCTTCCTTCAGGTAATGCATCCTTCCGTACCCAAAACAATGTATTTATAACGACCGACCGGATTTTTGTCAGGGCGAGTCATTACGGTAAAGAAATAAAAATTGAATGAAAGAACTTTGTATCATAAACATCATTTAGGAAAGAATTTGTTTTGCCCCCAGCACTCAGTTTGTGCATTTTTTGCTTCCCAAGAGTTGGAAGAATTGAAGAAAATGGTTTTTGCTTCTTCTCTACAGGAATGGATTTAAAATGGTTGAATGGCATGAAGCATATTTCTTCTGGGTGAAAAGAAAAATAATGCTACGGATTGCTTGCTGATTATAATCGTATGTTTCAACTCAATTGCAATGTCAAGGATTTCTTCCCATTTAGATTAAAATAAGAATTCCCTTTCTTATGGAAGACATGTGTGCTGTTCGTATCATTTTATTTTCCTAAATGACTTGCAAAAAGAAATATTTTAAGTAACTCTATTTTATTGTTAAATAAATTAACCTCAAAACACAGCTAAATCTATTTTATTATCATTTCAATATGCAATACGTAAAGTATTAATTGCTAATAATTATATTTATTAATAAAAGGAAAACTCTATTATGAGATTCATTGTTTAAATAAAACTAAAAATAACTTGAAAAAATAAATAACACACTTCAATTGAATACTTTACATTCTATAAATTTGTATTGATACCCTAAATTTAAATTTTATTTAAGGAATCGTGCATCAAAATATATTTATCTATAAATAATGGCAATTACCAGAGGAAACTATATCAAAAATATCCTTTCCTTTAAAAAGTATTTTATAAAAGTAAATTATTTTGAATTTATAAAATTATACAGATCTTCCATTTAAAATTAAAATGAGTCATTCAAAATGTACACACAATAATTTGAATAAGAACTATCACAATATATTTATATGTATATTGCATTTTTGTTTGAGCACTAATAAAGAAAAAAATTGACTATTTATCTTTGCTCATTATTATATAAACTAATTTTACAAAAAAAAATTACAAAGCCATATCGGGTGCATTAAGTCCTTTTAAAATAAAATAAACTTTTAAAATTTACATTGTCACTATGGTAAGTTTATGGTATTTTCTCCTTAACAATGAAAGAAAAGGCTATGAATTTATTCTCGGACTGTAAGAATCCTTCTTTCACCACAAACTACTAATGTTGATTAAGTGTTGGTGTGCGTACAGATATTGTCATCCATTTGTTCATCAGATATGTTTGTTGGAATAGACAATGCAACTTTGTGAACGAGAAAGTAGTGGGCAACACTATGCATTGGCTGTTTTGAATATTGAAACTGATATGCAGAAAATACTCATTAAAATAGCAGTTATTCAGTGTTCCTAAGTAATTAATATAAGGGCAAATTTAAAATACCATGGCAATCCATATTATAATGCTAAGAAAAGGATAGATTGATAACACCAAAATTTAAGCGTTCAATAGCTTCTACATGGCTAATCTTGATTACATTTAATGTGAATAGTGATGTTGTTGGTCTGAAATTATAATGTCAAAAATTTTACTTGCACGTATCTGAGATGCCTTAACATTAACTCAGAAACAGATATCTGTAAACCGGACTCAAGAATAATCACAACAACGGACTGCAAAATTAAATGCAGCAAAAAAATGTTTTCTATCAGTGCTTCTTTTTAAAATTCTGATTTTTAATATCATATTGCAATCCATCAACCTGATATGCTTCCTAAGTCTAAATTCCCAAGTAGTGATATTTCCTCTACTTTGACCGTTGATTGCCCCTTTGTGTAACACCCATCATTTTTCAGGCTTTGTCGAGTTCAAGAAAGGATTCGATGACACCGCCACTTTCTCCAGCGTCTTTCACTGATCTAACCCTTTTTTGATGTAGAAACCCTTCCTTAACGAAAAACTAAAAAGTACCCACATATTCACTCTTAATATAATTACAGTATACAATGTTATAACTGTGGATATGCTTAAAGTTTATGATATATACATTTATTAAGGCATGTTAAGTGGCAAATTTAAAAAATTTTGAAATCTTTGGACATGAATTTGCATTTTGAGGGATTAATATGGTATGAATGAGTGATATCTCAAGATAATTTTATTAATATTAAGGATTGATATATTTTTAGTGTGTGATGATTTTCCATTAATTAAGCATATCATCGCAGCAATAACGAGTAAATATTTTTATATAATAAAAATTGTTAAGAATTAATTGGGATTTGATTTTTCCATAAGTACACAAATAACTTTATATTTATACAGTTGTTATGAAAACAACTATTCAGCATAATACTTATAAATAATAATTACTATGCATAATAATTATAAATAATAATTATTATGCTGAATATTAATTAGGAATTAATAGGGATTTAACTATTCTATAAATATATAAAAATTATTTATGCAGTAGTAATATGAAAGCAACTATGCAAATATAAAACATATTTATAGCATATTAAGGTCGAAATGTAATTCTGTTAAAATAGCGATAAATATAAATGAATGTAATTCCATAAATAGGTATAAATGAATGTTTCTCATTTTTGAGGATTTTTTGGAATGGCTGAGAGTTTTTCAGTTAAGATTAAAATTGACTTCCAATACCTAAAGCAAGAAATAAGTTTAAAAATGAACAACTTTTTCTAGGTGTCATCATTAAAATCAGATTACTCGAAGCACTTTAAGGAAATATTTGTATACATGAGATTTCATTTTCAATTTTATCATATTTTTATCGATTTGAATTTATTCTGGATATATTTGTATGCAGAATATATTCATTCCCATTCTTTGAATTTTTTTCCTCCTATTTCCATAACATTTGTATTATGGTTAGGTTAGGATTGTGTGATGGTTTTTTTAATTACATTTACTTCAGTTCTGATCATTATTAGGTTCTCTGTTTAACGATACCTTTCTCGATCCTCGATACTTAATATTATATTTATATTCTAAGAATCATAAAGATTGTTTATCAGAATATATACATAATATGAAATATCCAAGAATATTTATAATTAACATAATATGACAGAAACACTTTTTAACCTTTATGCTCGTAGGCTTATAGCTTGCATTGAGTAAGATTGAGTTTTTTCACAAGACTCGTCAAAAATTTAAAACACTATTTTGGTGAAATTCTCATTGAGTCTATTAACATAAGCTTGCTTTCTAATATTTCTTGCACATAGTTTTTCTTGGATGCCATGATTCATTTATTTAATACCAAATTTTGTCATTTTATTGAAAAAAACTGGTTCTCACTTTCAAAAAAGGAATTATTAATAAATTATTACTTAAATAACTATTTTTTACTAAAAATCAATAAATGATTTTTAATTCCTTTTAAATGTTAATTATCTTCATAGAACTCGATAGCTGTCCAATTGCCATTCTGATTTCTAAGAAGTATTTACATTTGAGGTAAAGTATTTACAGTTTTACTTGTTATTTTTTTAATATTGAGCCGACTTATAACCAATGCTACAACAAAAATGTCTTTGATGACAATTTTATATTTATTGTTAAAGGAACGAGCGTGCTTTTAATATCCAGATTTTCTACTGGAAATTTTATCAGATTTTTATGAAACAAATTAACGAAATAACGCTGTAAAAAAAATCAAATCTCATACACTTCATTAAACGTTAGCTTTGAATTCCCAGATAATTAACATTTCTGAAAATTATCATCAGCCGAATGATGAGAAATGAAAAAGGTGTAGGCAAATTGTTTTTATATATCATTGGTATTTTAACTAGTCAGAGAGCAAAAGGATTATTAGAAAATTAATACTGAAGGTCAAAGTGTGACTGCAGATTCTCATCATTTCAAGTAGATAGAAGATTCAATAAATGATCTACAATAATTCATTTAGTGCTTCCCCTGGACACAATGCGTGCAATAAAACATGTTACTTTTTGTCATAAAATTGAATTGTCATAAAAAAATATGCTTACATCAATTCCTTAGATCTAACTTTCTAAGGAAATACTAAAACTAATCTTTGTTTGCTTTGATTTCTTTTTTTAATTCTCAACTGTTGTCTAGTAGGAAAGCAAAGATTCCTGCTAGTCAAACAGCAATTAACTCTTGAGGAACGGAAGCCCGTTGTCATATTCTTCTCTGATTTCCTCGTTCCCAGGAATGGTGGGGATAGAAAAGCGTTCTCCCGCTGCGTCAAAATGTGGGCCGGAACAAGAGATCGCCCATTAATAGAGCACACTCGCATAAAACTTGAGTTGATTGTAATCCAATTTGGAGAACGATGTACGAACTCCATGCCTTGAGGCAACTTGTGAAGTCAGAGAAGAAAGTCCCCCAGGATTTAGTTCCCAATTCTCTTCGGATTTGTTAGAAGAGGAATTGATCAGATATTCTTTAATACTCGACTTCCTTTTGTTCAGGGAATCTATTATGAGTCTGCTGTCTCTTATTTGAAAAAAAAATATGACATTTACTAGTCAGAGCTGTCATCCCATTAGAATCCCTTTTATGAACACTGGGTGGATTATACATTCACAATTCTCTGTAAGTGGCAATTATCATGGGCTCTGAAAGTACTGTTTTCAGAATTTCCTATCGGAGTTGCAGTTTTTACCTCTCGGCTTCTGAAAATTTTCAAAGCTTGCGCAGTTTGAAGAATGGAAAATTAGTGCAAATGTACTGAATAATTCAGTGGAAAAAACCTAATTGAATTTTGTTTTGTACGCTTTGTGGACAACCTAAGGATGGACTCATCACGTAAATTGCTTTACTGAGTATTTTTCACAGATTGACGTCATTCTCACCTATCGCAAAGGAAAAAACCTGGAAAACTTCCAAGGGCCCACCTCGACGGACATGCATGGAGAAGGCTTCATCCATCTTTTTAACAGTAGGTGGGATTGAATTTTATGCTTTGAAAAGTGCCGCCCTTCTGAAAGGCCACTGTGAGTTCTTGTTTTGTCATAACTCTCCATTTCTAATAATTATGCTTGCGATAAAAAATTGTGTAATTTTTCCTCTCGATGTAGAGATTTTTCTGACAATAGCTCCTTAATTAGCTTCCCAGTCATTTAATTTCATATAAACCATAAATGGGTGAGTAAATGTTTTTTTAAAAAATCGCAAAACTAAAAATACTGAAATTTCTGCTATGGACATTAGTTTTATAACTTCTTTCCCCGATACGCTTAGTTTTCTTTTTATCATTCTACGGTCACTTTGAAAATGGGAGGCCTTCTTCAACAGGAAAAACTGCACATTCCCTTTCAAATGCTACATTTATCCCTGAATGCAGTCACGAGCTGCTGAACTTTAAATTAAAATTTATAACAAAATTATCAACATATTTTTATGAAAATATATCAAAAGACTTAGGAAGTTAAATTATTTAACTGCATATTTATGTTACAATAACTAAAAAATATTTAGTTTCATTTCTCTTTGTGTGTATATATATATAATTTGCAGCAAAAGATGTAAAAGCAAAGACTGACATTGTATTTGAAAAGCATTCAAAATTATTTATTGAAAAATAAAACAAGGTGAAGGATTCCAAAAATTGACATATTTTGCATTTTTGTTAAGTACAAACGTCTAGAAATCGACTGTCCTTTTATCATTCCTCAAAAAAGGGTTCAAATTTAAGATATTTAACAAGACTATCACATTAAAGTGAAAGCTTTATTTATATAGCATATTTTGTGAAAATTATCTATGAAGAGCTGCATAATAACACTCTGCAATACAAATTTTAAAGCCATAATTTTATTTAATCAAATAAGCTTTCTACAAATAAACAGACTTTCAGGAAAAAACGTATTTAATAGAATTCCAGATAAATTACTAAAAGTACTAGATGTGTTAGCAGGTTTATGATTTTTGAATAATAAATTTCTTTTTATACAAAATACTTGACACTATAAAATTCGTTATTTAATTGCTAACTGAATGGTCTTCAATTCAAGAGTTTGCAGGTTCATCTGCTTGTGTCTAGAGATTATACTAGAATGTAATATGTGGAATTAACTTTAATAATGGGATCGTAAAACAACATTCTTAAATTTCATATTTAATCTTTACGTTGGATATATTTGAGTCACGTTCAAGTTAAAGAAATTACAATGTTTCTTACGCGCTCAAAGTTAAAGGCAAAAAATTTAACACAGATGTAGCCATTCAGGTGGTAGGAAACATAATTTCTTTGGTGATTTCTTGGATTTCTTAAAGTTGTTAATATTTTAGGATTGATAATTATGCCTTTAATTTTGTAATTAATCCCATTGTATCATAATGTTAGCTTTCATAAAATCTGATGTAATTTAGAATAGAATTTAGTAGCAATATAAGGCTCGTAATCAAAGAAAATTAGTTCCTTATCTGGATTTAAATATGTACTGTTTCTCATATACACAAACAATAAGACATAACTGTTTTCTTTTTTTTCCAACTGATTATAAAATTTGAAAATATCTGCCATTTTCTATTTTCCCAAAGTTTTTATTTACATGTTTTCGACATCTAAAATTACAAGAAAGAAGGTATGGCTATTTGTAAAATCTGTTTCTCTAAGTACAATTTACATTTTAAAACTGTAGCAATGCACTGAGATTAGATGACGGCTCATTGAACTTTTTTATTTTCAGGCATTTTGAGAAGCTCCAAATTTACATTGTTGACAATCGTGTCAAGAAATATTGATATTTATTTTAATGTTTTTTGACTGTCATTATGTGGTCATAAAAATGTTATTTTTCTTGTAAACTTTGTTCAAATGTTTCTAAAATATTTATTTTTTATAATAAGTTTTTCCAGAAATGGAAAAATTATGCAAAACTTCGTCCATAATAAAAATCCTCGAACTTCATTCGACACTTACTCTCTTATTGACTGCAGTTGTAATAATTTCTGGAAACATGCAAAACAGAATATTTATTTTTGAAGCGCAAAGTCGTAATTTCTCTATAGATAATTATGATTTTATTTGATCAACAAAAAAAGTATTTGTGGCTTTGTCTGGTATTGAACAATAATAATAATAAATTACCACCGTATTTAAAATGATTTTAAGTTCCATATTATTCTTAGCAAATGAAAATAGAGCTCAAACTATTCCAAATACTATAAATACCTTAATTCTAAAGGATAAAAAAGGTTATGTCCTTTGATGGCAAATTATAAACTAAGAAATATTCTACAACGTATCGCAATGATTAAAATTCATACATTTTATTGCAGAAAAGAATCTATACATATAAATGAGTGTGTTATACCTACAAATGAAGTTTTATTTTTTTATTTTTCAAAAGTACTAGAGTACTAAAGTACTAATTCTAAAAAATATTTTTGCTAATTGTTGCGCACAATAATCTAGAATCATCAAAATAATATAAGCAGAATAAGTTTCCAATTTTTAATTCTAGAAACATTTCTTGCACCTTTTTAGCTTTTCATCAAATGCATTAAATTTTTAAGCTACTTGTCTTCAGATTCAGACAAAATTGATAGTAAAACTAATTTTCTGTCAGACTTAAGGATATAAAGAAGTAGACTCTAAAATTAACAACTGTAAAGAGAAAATTCTTTGAATCACACACGCACACATTGTCATTTTTAAAAAAATTTTTAGAGTTCAAACGTTTTTTTAAAAACGTAAGTTCTCCGTTAGAAAATTATGCTGTATTTCTAACGCTAGGTTCATTGCAGCTTTCACAAGGTCACACTTTTAAGGTGGTCCAAGGCTGTGTCCTTTTCGTTCAGGAACAAAAGATAAGTGTCAATTAAATGAGAAATATTAATAACGTTTTTATGTGCTTCGATCTCACTTAGGAATCAAAGCAGTGGAATACATTGTGCTTTCAAAGTTTAGAATCAAAATGATTATCTACTTATCATCATTAAAATTTATGCACACAAATGAATTTGAGAGTTATTGACATTTATTTTCAAATATTATTATAAGGTACAACTTCAAGATCATTGTTTAAATACCCGAGCACACTCTTTTAAGATAACTGTTCACAGTAAAAATCTCTCATTTTTGAGTGAGTGCCAATATATTGTTTCGATACTAACATGCAATAACATTATTTAAAATCCTGATATAAAGCCTTAAGAAATTATCATCCATAGAAAGCCATACAGTAAAATAACAAGAGTGTGATAGAAAACTTGGAAAATAATTTTAATATATTTTTAAAAATATTATTTTGTGATATTTAATAATAAAATTTAAGTGGGTTTTTCTCAATAATTTAACTAAGTTTCAGACTTATAAATTTATTTTAAATGACTTAAAGCAACACCAATCTAACTATCCAAATTATAATGTTATATATTTTTTGAGCTAATACTGTATACTCTTTTTTACAAGTGAGGAAGATTTAGTAGAGAGTATTACACTTTAATCTAAAGTATTTATTTACAAGAAATATAGGAAGAGAACAGGAGGAAAACCTTGTTCCATTTTATTCAAGCGGACCTTCTAATTACTCGGAGATCGAAATGGTTTTAGCACTAATTCCTGCGAAGCAATTGAATCAGCAGGAGAATAAGTAAGGCAATCCTCGAAAGAGAATGCCGAGATTTGTTGCATCTATTCGATCAGCATCCTCTGTTGCTAAATTTTTTACCAGTCGCTGTTTTTATCTATTTATTGGGAGCACTTTCCTAAATTACCTTTCGAATACAAAGCAAACCTATTATTACAAAGTGAAAAGTTTTGTAGCCATTTTGAGGTTTCAAGTAGCACGTACGAAGCCAGCAAGTTAAAGAGCAACGATACGAGAGCTGCCGCGCTTTTTGCCCTAAAATGTAGAATACCTTCAGTTTTCTAGATTTTTCTAAAGCGTTGATGCATAAATTAATTATTTTTGAAATATTTATTCTTTTTATTAAACTCTTCTATATTCATTCATTGTCGTGTGCCAGCCAGGCTGGCAATATGGGGTGCGCTGCTCCACTTTTACTCTTCTATATATTACATGCATATTAGCTTTATTATCCAATTGTCAACGGTGACGCATTTTTTTTTTAAAAAGTAGTACTTAATCTAAGAAAATGTTTTATATAATGATTTAATTACTCTAGTGTTATATTGAAAGATAATTCAATATTTCTTTTAAAGTAAATGAAGAATATAGAGTCTTAGAGTGTCGAACACATCATATTCAAATTTTTTAATTTATTGCTTTAAATTTTTTAATTTTACGTAAAATAGTTGCCTGTTTTTTATCACTTTTCACTAGATTGTTCAATCAATGGAAACATATTGTTATGCACATACATAAGGACTTACACACATCTAGCAATTTATAAAGTTTTTATTAATAAAAAATAACTATTGATTTTTAATGTATAAAAAGTAATAAGTTTAACAAACTGTTTGCATAAAAACTGTTGACACTAATGACTATTTAATATGATTAAAATATTTTTATATGTAACCATTGCTTATGATTTAGTTACTTCTTTACTTAATTTTAGAATAAATTGTTTTTAAAAGTTATCATTATTTTTTATAAATATTAGAAAAAGTTAATTTTTTTTCCTATTATCAATACTTCAACAGCTAAATTACAGCAGTTGGTTCAAATATAAATAAAATATCTACAATGTGTATGTGTCGAGTCGATTACATGGATCTTGCAGCTTCAATAACAGTTATATCTTTAAATCAGTTTACTTGCTAGTTTCTATATTTTTAATAATAAAATCCTTAATAGTGCGGGCAAAATCATTTTTACTAAGTGATAAGAAAATTATAGCTCATTATTAATAATAAAGGTATTTATCTATTAATCTCTAAGTAATAAAAGTAATATATACTATGTTCACATAAAGTACGCAATTGGACTTTTATCAGATACAATTGGGAAAATGGGGTAATAAGAGTATTTTTCTGTTTAAATAATGATATAGTTTAATATTCAGTCTGGGTAGAGGAATTATTTTCGTTCTTGCCATCGTTTTAAGAGTTTGGGGATTCGAACCCGACATTGTGTTTGGATGTTTTTTAATGGTTTGGAAACCATATTAATCAATAAGTCCTTGTCTAAATAACCCTGGTATACAAAAATTGGCAGTGGTAAGTAAACCAAGTCAAGCAGGTTTAAATTTAGTTCTCATCATTTTTCTGTAATTGATTATTAATTCATATAAATAGAAAAACATTATAAGTGAAATAAATATACACTAATGAAACATACATAAAATGTGTCACTAATGAAATTTTGGCGATAATATTTTATATGTATTTATGCTTATGAATTTTTATAAGTCCAAAGATCTAAACAATGCAACTTTTAATAAAATGTAAAACGAAAAGTTGAAGAGTTAGAAATGTTTCGAACTTCAACCATTTCAATTAATCAGTTTTAAAAACTCGAAATTTTAAAGATATTTTTCAATTGAAATCTAATAAAACATTTTTTAATTTTTAAAATAAAAAAGTTATTTTTAAAAATTTTACGATTTATTAAAAACACAAGTTATACAAAAAAATGAAATTCACTTTATGATTTAAAAACTATAACTGCAAATCATTGGCAAGAATAATGCTTAAGCCAAATATAATATATGGCAACCAAATCTTTTAAGAGCTTACTTTCTTGAAACTCCTATTGTAATTTTCTTGCAAAGTTTATTGACAGAACTTGATTTCCAAAATTTAATGGTTAGACCATTTCTTAATGAATTATACGAGACTGCGTCAAGAGCTAATTCAAAGGTTGAAATAGACCACAGCATTAGAAAAAGATCCCTATGTACATTCGAAAGAATAAAAGGATTCGTCGGCAGTCGTTGAGAGAGAGGATTTTCGATAGAATATTAGGAACTCTTAGACATCATTCTTCTATTTTGGTCGACATCATTTAAAGTCAGATATTTCCGTAATAAGAAAAAAACGTCCCCATCATATTATCCTTACCAAATATAAAAGGATGAAAACTAGAGAAACTGAATTCAAATTTTTATTTATTTCCTCCCAAAGATAAAATGTTTGATTTAGGATAACCTAAAACCACCTCACTATACCGATTTGAGAAAGAAAATAAATGAAACTCTAGTTGGGGGATTTTTATCCTGATTATGTTCGAAGCGAAAAGAAGGAGGATGCGGCGATTCCTTTCCCCTCATCCTCTACAAACAAGATGAAATGATGGTTTCAAGAAACTTCCGTTGTCAAAAAATGACCTCTCTGAAATGACGGCTCCATTTTTAATATTTATGCAATCACAATATTTTTTACTATTTGGCTGATTTTTTAAAGAAAAACTGCAACATTTTACTCATTAGAAAATATATGTTGATTTTGAGGAGTTCTCCTATTTGCGAAATCATACACTAGCCTGCAGTAGAGCTATTTTTTTAAATAGTGCATACGATTGCTTACAGTGAATACAATTTTAACTCAGGGCTCAAAATAATGAAACTTAACAAAATCTTCTAGTTATGTATTTTTTACTTGAACATAAAATTTGTTAATAAACATAAAAATTTGAACAGTATTTAGTTTCTATTAACAATGTTAAAACAATTTATTCGATGACAATGATTTTAATAATAATACGATCCCTAGTTTCCTAATATTCAACGAAAGTTCTAAATTGGAAAATAAAGGAACTTTTAAGAAGGAAAATAGAAAGGGATTTTACTATCTTAATGTTGCAATGAAATACGCCTCACAATGCCTTATATTTCTTAACATTGTACAAAAATTTTTTTAATAATATTTAATCAAACAAAATTACCCACTAAGAAATATAACCATGAATATACTGTGCGAACTTTAATTTTATAGCCTTTAAATTTCAAGATTTACTACGCTTTGAAATGAGAATTAATTGTATTGACAGTACTTTTAGCATCTTGAATGTGTTGTGCAGCGATAAGTTTTAGAAAACATTTTCAAATGTTATCAAAATCTCCTGAGTGCCCACTGGACTGCAGTACATTCCTTAGAATGTAAAATATCTCCTGTAAATGTTCTCTCAATGAGGGATTCCTCGGTCGAGCAATACTTAATCAATCAAGCAATACGGATCCGTACAATTAGGTTACAAATCTTTGTATAAAATAGAACATTTTTTCATAATTTTGCATAAAAAGTAATCCTAATCAACACTGATCGGTTTTTATATCACAAAGTTGTCAATTAAAGGATGTTTTTAATTCATAAAAGTAATATATAATAATAATTTAATTCATAATTCATCCACCTTACCTGTCTAGTGGTCAGAGTGCCTGACTGCGGATAGGGAGGTTCTGGGCTCGAATCCCAGTTCGAGCATGGATGTACTTTCTCTCTCTATCCATCCTGTCTTTGTTCTTTCTCTGTATGAATGTATTGTGAATGGTTGCATATCTTATAAACGGGTCCCTATGGCATGTGTGTACTGAGGATACATCAATATATGGTTCAGTTGGAAAAGTGGAGCAACGCACCCCATAATGCCAGCCTAGCTGGCACACGACAATAACAACAATTCATAAAAGTAAATAAATTAAGAGAATGAATTACATGTTTTATCTGTTTGATGAGCAATAGTTTTTATTTATTATATATTTTTCTAACTATCAAAGGAATGCGTTAACATTATTGATACCTACAAGTGATGAAATTATATTTCATATGCATGTTTTACTCTTCTAAAATAAATTTTCATTTTGATATTTCTTTTAATGTTCCTACATAGAAATTTAATCTTTTGAGCTGTGAATGAACCCTGATGGGAACAAAATTTCTTAAAAGCTCCATTATGTAAATAACATTTCATAAGAAAAAATTGCTTTCATTATAATCAAATACAATGAAAAACCTTTTAAAAAGGATATGCAGGTAAAAAATTTATCTAAGTTATTTAAATAATCATATTTTCCCAGGTGAGTTTAAAAATCATTAGAAACACATTTAAATTCATAAAAGCTGTAAAATATGCATCCTAAGCAAATGAACTAAATGAATAAAATCATTTACATTTACATATTTTTCAGGTTCAAATATATTATTTATATGATATAATCTTTTTTTCGATATACAGTTTCTAAAAATATTTTCAAATATTGAACAGTTCGAATTTGGCAAGGATTATAAATTAAGCTGGGAGTTACAAAATCATTCAATTCATTTTAATGAAATGTTTTTATTTTATAAATTATTTTTATTTGACCATCAATCTCATTTGCATATTTTTGTGACTATTTTTAACCTGTAACTATAAAAACTGCATTCTTGAGTGGCTAATTATTTTATTGCAGCTCAATTATCTCGCCCTGTAATCAGAAAGAAATACAAATAAACAGGATAATACATTGAAATTTATTAAATGTTATATTTTCATTTTATTATCATCTGCAAATAATAATTATGCTTTCCAAAAAATAGCAAATTTTAAGAAATTAAGTATTCTTTCCATTAAGACATAGATGAGAAATTTAATATTAGCCATGGGATCTCCTGTGAGCAGCATCTCTTGCATGCTTTTGAAGCTAAGTGGAGAAAGTCTGAGCTGAATGGGGGAGGGAGGCGCTCGCTTTTAATCACTGGGAAAATCTATTTTTATGGAAGAAACGAAGGAAAAAAAAAGTTCCATTTAAAAGACTCAACTGTAATTGCTAGTTGTGTAGGTGTTTCAAAGTGTTTGTCTCTTAAACATCTTCTAATGGTAGATTAAACATCTTTCTTTTTCCGCAAAGGTAATTTTTAAGATTCAGAAAGTACTCAATTAAACTTTTAAGAGCATTTCAATTCTTTGCTGCTTTGTTTCAATGTTATTTTAGCCTCAAAAATGTGTATTGGACTATAATGTTTATTCTAATATCTAAGCACTTTCTGAATATATAGAAATTAAATTCGTGTGTTCATGCATTTTACAGTGTTGGACTTTGAAAATGCATATAGTTAAATATACAAAAATCAAAAACAGACTCTTGATTCATAAGTAGAAATGTTTGTCTCGCACCTAAAAAAAGTTTTAAAATGTGCATTTAACATTTTTTTTAGATTTTGTTCATTATTTTTAAGTAATATATTATACTTTAATTCCCTTTTAAATTTTTTAAGGTTTTGTACAAAGTAATTTCTTCCACAACTTTAAGAAAAATTTAATAAATACGTTTTAAAATTCATTTGTTATTATTATTTGGAGAAAATTTCATCGTTATCAACATGTTAGACAGCTTATAAGCAAAATTTCTTTTGAAAATGAAATTTTTATCATAAAAATAAAATAAACTATGATTATGCAGGAATGAATATAAAATTTTTAAGTATATTTAAAAATGAAAAATGCTTTAAAAGCCGGTAATATCCGTCAATGAATACAGTATATAGCGTGTATTATAAATATAGTAAAGTGTGTCATTATATTTATTTAAGCTTTTACAATTAGACTTTTGAATAACCATAAATGAAAATTTCTCATTAAAGTGAAATATGTTTAATTTTGGATAATTTTATGCTCAGATAAAAAGAATGTACAAAATACTTGTGTGTTAAGTAAACTTATTAGAAAATGGGAAACTACAGTTTTCAAGCAAAATGTCCCTTCACAGGGCTTACATTCTTTAGGTGATTACGTGTATCCCAATTCCGAAGAACCCAGGGATCTCTATTTTCTTTCTGATTTTCCTCTCTTCTAATCTCTTCCTTTCCATTCCTAGACGGCAAGCAATTGAGCTCTCCATGAATTGCTGTTTGCTTCTTATGGACAGTCAAGATCCCAGAGTATTAGACATGTGTTTCCACCCTTTAGACGAGGGGTCCCCAATATATTAATATGCTGGTACCTAGCTACAGTCGGGGCCAATCTTCTAGGAATCAAGGGTCATTCCTTGTGCTTGGCATTAAGTGTGGTCACTATCTCCGAGGGTGACTACCAACGTATACATGCACTTATTGGCACCATGATAAGCGCAGAGGCTGGAAAGAGAAGGTGGCTTCGATCATTTTTTGGTATCTGTGGTGGACGGTGCAGTCAAGCCTGAACCTCTATAAATATGCTATGGATTCTTTCATCGTTGAAACCAATTCATCTGCTCGTTAATTGATAACCACTCCTAGTAGTATAACCTTTTCTTGTACAAAAAAATGTCTTCATCTATTGTAACTTATAAAATGTTAAGGAAATTACAATATGGAGATCTTCTTGTTCAAGTTGGCATGACACAGGTTTTGGTAATCAGTAATTTTAAAAATTCGGATTCATTT
The DNA here is from genome assembly GCA_037975125.1 of Latrodectus hesperus. Lineage (NCBI taxonomy): Eukaryota > Metazoa > Arthropoda > Arachnida > Araneae > Theridiidae > Latrodectus > Latrodectus hesperus. The sequence continues at coordinate 114,698,477 of CM075854.1, read as the reverse complement.
GCAGTCGAAACATAGAACTTTAACTTTGAATGTCAACATTGAACTTTCAATGAGTCTCGTGGTGTTCTTTCTAACCCGAATTTCATAAATTTTATAGAAGCAGAACTTTTGGAAGAATATCATGATCAAGAAGTTTGTGCTGCGCGTCGTATAAGCATTTGACATGATGGTAGACTATTTCCTACTCAACATGTTTTATTTTTTCAGGCAGAAGTATTACCAAAATCCATAAAAGGAGCTCTTAGATGTTTCAAATGTCAGCGATACGGTCATGTTAACCAGACATGTAAAAATATTGATCCTATATGTGGAAAATGTGCACAATCTGGTCAGGGAACTTATGTTTGTACATCAGAAATTTTCAACTCTTGTTATTGTTATGGTTCACTTGCTGCATATTCTAAGTCTTGCCTAATATGAATCCAATAAAAAGAAGAAATTCCAACCAAGATAAAACAGAGCATAACTCTCTCGGAAGCAAGGCAAATAGTTAAAAACAGAACCCGAAAATTTGGTGCCTCCAACTCCTCTATTTTACAAACAGCGTGATTCCTATTTGAATGGCACTATAATAGATTTATTTTAAACCTTGTGATACGTTAAAATTCAAACGCTACAGAATTGTTAAAAAGACAAGGAAAATGGATTTGACCAAGCTTATTGAGGTGTTGCTCGCTTGATTTCTCATGATTTTCCCTCATCTGCAATGCTTCTACATACACATTAATTTGCCCGCAATGGTAGCTAGAATCATGTCACCAGTTAATAACTATTTGTACACTATACTTGCCACCAAATGCTCATATAGAAGATAGAGATCTTAACAAACTTGAAAAATAACTATCTCTTCCTTTTTTCATTATTGGAGATTTTAATGGTCATAGTCCACTGAGGGGCAGTAAGAATGTAAATCCTCGAAGCCGACAAATTGAGAAGTTTATTCCTACTCACGATCTTTGTCATCTTAATAATGGAGAAGAAGCCTACTTTCATCAATGAAGTGGAACTTTCCATTAATTAGATTTTGAGCTTTACACTGATGCTCATCGTAACAAAAGAAAAATCCTTAGTGATTTCCATTGAAGCCTACACTTTGGTTAAACTAATAGCTATTCAAGAAGCTAATAGCATTGTAGACAAAAAAGTGAATGAGACAAAAAAGTGAATGAGAGCAATGGATTAAATTTGTATCCAGTATAAATTCCATTGTTTCAGGGGAAAATGTTTGGGATAGCGTTAGAAGAGAATATGGTATACATCCTGAAAAACGAATCTCTTATTTTCGGAATAAAAATGGTCAAAAAATCCATAATACTTTAAAAACGGTGAATATTCTTGCTCAAATATTTGCCTTCATTTGCTCACATATAATTAAACTGAACCTTTTCTTACACATAAAATTCTAACTGAACGCAAGTATTTAAGATTTCAAACTTTTTAAGCATCTATCTTCCAACACTGGTATAACAATATTTGAATTACGTAAAGTATTATCCATTGTCAAACATACTGTTGTAGACATGAAGGAATAACCTAATCTATGTTTTCAAAATCTCTGAAAATTCTCATACACATATATTCTCTACATGTTTAATCACATTTGGAAAGAACGTATCTTCACAGATATTTGCTTTTATAATCCCAGTATTAGTTGTCTGTTCAAACTTTTTGAAAGAATAGTTAACGTATATGTACAGTATACATCTTTGTAAAATGACTATATCTCTCCTTATCAAAATGGCTTTAGGAAGTCACTATCTCCAATTGATGATTTAATGTCACTAGAAGCAGAAGGTTCACATTGCCTTTCTAAAGTGAAATCATTTAGTGTTAATTTTCTTTGATATCTATAAAGCCGATGACTGTACCTAGAGATATGGTATTTTAAAAATTTCTATAACCTTGGTTTTAGAGGAAGTTTGCAAACTTTTTTAAGGAACAGTTTTCAAAGAAAATACTTTTTAGGGAACTATTGGGAAACACTTTTTCTAATATTAATTGTCAGGAAGAAAGATTTCCTCAGAGATCTGCTTAGGCGTGACACTTTTTGTTTTAGCTATGCAATCCCATGTTATCAGTAATCAAATAAACTGTGCAAAAGAATATTTATGTTGACGATTTGCAAATTCCATGTTATGCTAGAAATATGAATCTTGTTGAAAGACCACTCTAGACAGCTATTAACAGTAAGGTCGAGTGGACAAACACAAGTGGGTTTAATATTTCAGCACAAAAAAACAAAAGGTATACACTTCTGCAAACGACTGCTTCCCCATGGCATAGAATTAGTTTATTAAAACTATTCCTATCCGCTTTCAATATCAATATTGATTTTTCTGTATAATATTTAATTAACGTCTGACTTTCTTTCCACACAGCTTGCAGAAAAATGTCTTCGATTTTTAAATATTTTAAGAATTCTGTCCGATACATCTTTGCGGAGAAGTCCTTTCATCTTTTTTAGTGTCTACCGAGGCACCACCCGATCTATGATAGTTTATGGAAATTTAGTATATGGCTCAGCTTGATTGTCTTATTTGACAAGCCTTAATTATGTTCATCAACTAGCTGTAAGGTTGTGCTTAGGAGTCCTTCGAACATCCCCTATAACTAGTCTATATGCGGAGACTTTTGAACCATGTCTGTTATTTAGAAATGAAATTATATTTGTCTTATTTCTTTCAGATATCATCCAATAATAATCATCCGATACTTGAGAATTTATAAAATAGCATTAATAAATGCGTCTTCAAAGCTCGTCCATCATATATTCCTCATTTGGAATACAAATGCAAAATAAACTTCCAGATGACTTTGGTGATGTAGACGTCAATACAAATGCTTTTTTCGATTATCCTCCATGGATAGAAGACAGTATACCTCACATTAATCCATTTGGGAATTCATATTCCGATAACTCAATTTTAAAAAATCTTTTTTTAAAGAACATCAACAATTTTACTAATCAAATGAATCAGTTTCTACAGATGGTTCGAAATCTCTAAATCATGGGTTATGTGCACTTATTATTAACGACTATATATTTATATATTAACTCCACTCTTTTACTACTACATTCTCATCTGAAGTTATAGCTATTTATTTAGTTCTCAAATACGTTGATATTAATGAAATTCAAAAATCGATTTTATATACTGATTCTATGACTCTTTCTGCATCTTTAGAAAACCAATCACTGATAATATACTCATTAAAGAAATCAAAAATATTCATAGACAATTATCTTAAAAGAAAGCCTAAATTCTTTTCTCATGATTTCCCTCTCATATTGGAATTAATGGAAATGACAAAGCTACAATATCAGCTTCAGACTTCTTAACTCGACCAATTATTTAATTTCATCAAAGATTACTTAATTTTCAGCACAGCTTACCCCATCTGAGGGTCCTGGGCCAGTAAAATCAAATCAAGCAAACTGCGCAAGAGCAAGATGTTTTATGAAATTTATTTTAATTTCCCTTGATATATTATTTACCAGAGAAGTAAAAATAAGATGAAGATAGAATCAACATTAAATTGAATTTCTGCTAAACTTTGAAAATTGTTGAATTACTAACGTCCATTGATCCTAAGATGCACATTCAGAGGAAAACTTGAATCAGGAACATTTGATACTGGAGATTTTATTATTAATTCAAAATATTTTTGATATAAGTCAAAGAATATTTACATAAAACTCGTAACACGATTCCATTGATATTATATAATTACTTAACTTCAAGTCATCTTCTCATTCCCAGCTTTCACTTATTTCTGAAAGTTGTACATTTTTGTTTCCTTGTTGATAATTGGCAAAAATGATGCAATATATTTAGTGATATTTTACGAAATAATATAAAGCTAGTAATTATTACATTAATTGACGTTTCAAAAATATAATGAATGAAATAATTAGGAATCGTTAATTTAAATTTATGAATTTCAATTTTTACATTTCAGTACAGCAAAGACCTCTAAAATTTCAAGTAAATTAATTTGATTAATATAATTTGCATAAATCTTATATTTAACTACTCTATATGAAAATTATAGAATATTAAAGTTGGTTATACATATTTATATTATAATAAAAAATGTAAATATACGGTTATACTTCTTACTTTATTTTTTACTTATTAAAAATACTTTTACTGACTACTAATTTAAAAAAAAAATTATTTTAAAAATACATTTTAAAACATCTTTCATTCACAGGGTTAGCATAATTCATAGGATTTAACATCTATTTTTAAAAACACTTTTAAAACATAGATATCAAATCTATGTCAAAAGAGTTACAGTAGATTTAAAAATGCCATGCTTAAAAATATTTTAACCACTCAAAAAATATTTATTTACCATATTATCTTTGTTTTTAAATGTGTAAACTCATTATTTGGAAAGTATGAACTTAATTTGTAGAAGACACATCGAATGTACAGTTTCTAATATTTGACTTTAGGCTTCATTGAAATGATTACACATTGGTAGCTTTCATAGATCTTGAATAATGTCACCGCAAATAAAAAGAGGCTTATTAATGGAATGAAAAAAAACTAAGTTAATTATATGTTGCACTATATACAGGGTGATCCAAAAGTCAGGACGAACTTTAAAAATGAATAATTCGAAAACGAATCACGATAGAAAGATGCGGTTTGCACCAAACGGATGGAAAAGAAACCGGGTTTTGTGTGGCAATGAAAAAAAATAGTTCGGTTGGCGACCAACAGATGGCGCTGTCGGATTTTTGATGTAGGCTTATGCAAAGCAACAAACGATATAAAAAGAAGCAACTGCAGCAGGTAATGGTAATCGAAGCTGGTATGCATCGCAATGCTGTCCATAGTTCAGAAAGCCCTCTTAGTTAAACTGTTTTATAAGAATTTGGAAAGTGCCATTGCGGCTTTGCGAGCATATCGCTACATGAAGGGTATGCGAGATAGCAAAGGACCAATAACGTCTTCTGCATTGAACAAAATTGTGAAAAAAGTTGAAGCTACAGGTTCTTTGGCATCACCTCAAAGAAGTTGACGTTCCTCAACTGCAGCTGCTGTTGCCACGACAGAGGAGCAGACGGTACAAGCCATGTCGGCGGTTGCTGCACATGGGGAGTGCAGTGCTCAAGAAGTTTCGAGGCAGACAGGAGTGTCGTACGGAAGTGTCTGGAGAGCGCTGCGAGTAACTTTGCAACGGTATCCCTACAAATTGCAACATAACTAAAAACTAAAGCCTCCTGACTTCGACTCTCACCGACATTTTGCGAATATGGTCTTCAGTAAGATGGAAGAGCAGCACGACTGGCTTCACACTGTGCTTTGGACAGATGAAGCACATTTTACACTCTCTGGCGCTGTTAACACCCACAATTGTCAAGTGTGGACCACAGAAAATCCACATGCATTTGTTGAGGTACCCTTGCAACAGCCTAAAGTGACAGTCTGGTGCTGATTTCATAATTAGTCCATTTTTTTCGAGGAAGTCACACAGACAGGTTTCCAAACAGTTTCTGTCACCGGTAAGCGGTATCTAGCACTGTTACAGAACAGCATTATTCCTGAACTGCAAGCGCGACAGGCACTCCAAACAGTCACCTTTATGCAAGATGGAGCACCACCTCATATTGCTCTGCCTATGCAACCCCTGCTACGCTCAACATTTGGAGAGGATCGTATTATCAGTCGCTACTTTAATCACGCATGGCCTCCAAGATCTCCCGATCTCACACCCTGTGACTTTTGGCTGTGGGGCTTCTTTAAGTCAAAAGTGTACAGCGACCAACCGGCATCACTAGCGGCACTGAAAGATGCCATCCGCCAAAATGTATCTGCCATAACGCAAGAAATGCTACTAAATGTTGTGAATGGTGTGGTGACTCATCTCACAGCTTTACTTCTGAATGATGGACAGCACATTGAACATTTACTGCAGTAAGTACTAATTAACTGTAATTAATCTGACTTCATTAATCATTGTTTCATTTGTAAAACATCTATTGTTGCAATAAAACAATATAGCGCCATCTGTTGGTCGGCAACAGAACTATTTTTTTCATTGCCACACAAAACCCGGTTTCTTTTCCATCCGTTTGGTGCAAACCGCATCTTTTTATCGTGATTCGTTTTCGAATTATTCATTTTTAAAGTTGGTCCTGACTTTTGGATCACCCGGTATATAAAGATATATTTACGTTTTCATTCTAATGCAATTTGTTAATTTTACCCACATTAGAACTGACTAATTATGAATTGAACACACGTGAAATCAATTTGAATAGACTTGTGAGCTTGGAGGGATACTTATCACAAATGTAAATATAGCATCACGAATATCTGAGTTGGGCTGAAAGTTTTATCACCAAGATATTCAATATTTGAATTCCCCAACCACTCAGCCCATACGAAGTTGTGGTTTTCTTATTTTTCCTTACGCTTTGAAACAACTTTTCTTCCAGATTTGTTCCAGGTGATACTTATTGCCTCCAACGAAAAAACCGAAATCATCTCCAAATTCCATCAGCTGATACAAAATGCAGACCGCCTGGCAATAAAATTTAGCCCTTCCCCCAAGGCACGTGCACGAGAAAAAGAAACAGAGAGAGAAGGAAAACGGTGTATGTATCGTGGCGAACAAAAGAAGAGCTTCTTTGGTGGACAATCAAACAAGTGTTGGAGTTGGTCCCGCTCGAATCAGAATGCTCTGTTTATTTTTCGGTAGAGCTGCGATGTTATCCCTAATTGTACTGAATCTATAAACGGCTTATAATAATTACAGGGATGAATTTTGAAACTGGATGAGATTTTTCAAAAAGTGGAAAGGACGTTTAAAAAAAGATGCTGTAAAAAAGAATTATTTAAGGAACTTCTAAAATTTAAGTTTAATACTAACTAATAAAGCTTATTACATGAAATGAAAATACGCATATAGAACATAAATTAGTTTTAATAAAAACAATGTAACTGTTGCTTTCAACAAACTGTTTGTAAGACTGCGAGATTACACTCATTTCAATGCATATTTTTTTCATAAATGATTTAACATCAGTCATTATAGTCCAAAATGATTTGTAATGATCTTGTAAAATAAAAAAATATATGAACACTCTTAAACTGCATTTAATTGTATTTCAAGCAATCACCTGTTATTGAAAATAATTTACAGCTGAAGCATAGAATCTATGTCATATTCGTCTATGTTTTCTACGTCTTGCTTTTCCGTCTACTGCATCTAAGTTGAAATCTCATTCCAAAGAAGCCTAAATGACAGTTTGGCCCTCTAGGCTTTGGTTCAGCAGTCTGTAGGTTCAATTTCTACCTCGAGCTTCTAATTTTAGTACTTCGAATTCTCTTTCAACTTGTCCCTAAAGCACTCGTGTCCAAAAAATGAGCCTTCAACTTAAACCCAAAATCATTCAAAAGGTGTTCCGTAAGTAACCATAGCTATTAATTATCTTAGGATATTTTTTAATATTTGAAATCAAATTTACTAATAAATGACTTAGCAATTCCCTTTTGTTTTAACTTTTCAACTCAGTTTGTTTAAATTGTACTAATATGTTCTTATAATAATTTGTTAATTATACATTTAGGTCCTTAATTATTGGAAGATAAGAATATTTGCTTGCTTAGCGTATATACGTATTAAGATGTCATCATCGAAGTGTCTTCATCAAAGGATGTACAAATAAGGTTTACCTATATTCGTAATTTACATATATATATATATATATATATATATATATATATATATATATATATATATATATATATATATATATATATATATATATATATATATATATATATATATATAAACGGTTTTTCTACTGCAGCGTCGCTCAGCAGTGTTCAAATCGATAAAAATCGTACCAGATCATTCTTCAGATGTAAGAATATGGAAAAATTTGAAAAAAAAACTGTTCAAAAATTTCCAAATGATTAAAAGGGAACTTTATTGAAAAATAAGCATAGAGCAGAATGACAGAGATGAACGAAACATCCATGTGACAGCTCTCTATCAAGAAAAATCCAGCTTTTAGTAGGGGATATGATCTCCCCTGACTGCTGTGCAGGATTGACATCGTCTGTCCACACTGAGTAGGAGGTTGTCAATAATTTGTTGAGGTATTGCTGCTCATTCTTCTTGTAGCGCCAATCGCAGCTCCGGAATCGTTACTGGCGGTTGGTGACGTGCCTCCAAGCGTCTCCCTGGAAAGTCCCACGCGTGTTCGATTGGATTTAGATCCGTGGACCTTGACGCCCAATCCATGCGCTTAAAATCCTCACTTTTCAACAGCCCTTCGACAGCCTCTGTACGATGAGGTGGAGCATTGTCGTCCATGAAGAGAAACTGAGTACCCATAGCAACTGTAAAAAGACGCACATAAGGTAGGAGAATATCATTACAATAACGGGACCCGGTGACTGAACCTCCTTGGACGACATGAAGGTCATTACGGATACCAAGCATGATGCCTCCCCATACGAGAACACCGCGACCTCGAAACTGATCCCTTTCGACGATGTTGGAGGGGTTATTGCGTGTTCCCCGCTCTCTCCAGATGTGTATGCTTCAAGAATCGGTAGTGAGATTAAATCTGCTGTCGTCCGTAAAGAGTACTCGATCCCATTGCTTATCTGTCCAATTCCGGTGTTCCCGACACCATACAAAGCGACTTCTCCGGTGGGCAGAAGTTAATGGTACACAACGTACAGGTCGTCGTGCGAATAGGCCACCATTGTGCAGCCTCTTGACGACTGTAAACCGTGATATCGATAGTCCAGTCGTCTGTCGCAGGTGTCTCGCGATTTCTCCAGTCGTCTGCCGCCTGTTCCTTCTTGCCTGTAGGACCATATACAGGTCGTCGACTGCCGTGGTTGCTCATGGATGACTAATGCTGAACCTTCTGACAGCTGTTCCTGTAGTTTGAAATGCTTTCCAGAATCGTGAAACGATGCTGTGAGCGATTCCAAACTCCACAGCCACACTTGTCACACTTCGACCTTCCTCAATCTTCCCAATAATTCAACCTCGCATAAGGTCATCTAGATGTCGTCTACAAGGTTGCCTGTTCATTATTTCACATTGATTAAGAAGCTCTACGTCGTTTAAACTGATATACACCGTGCAATAGCTTTCACAGAAACGCTGAGCGTACACCACCAGCCTGCTTTATACCCCTCCGACATTCACTCTTTACGTTCTGTTGTGTAATTTGAGTATGCCCTTGCGTACCTAACCATAGTCGATCTTCTGATTGGTCTTTCGGTCCGATCTATCTGTTTGTTCCACTGTTATGCTAATTTTTCCATTTCCACCTTAATTTTTGCAAACCAGTGTGTGTATATATATATATACACACATAATTATATATATACACATACATATATATATATACACATAATTTTCTCTTTTATCGAAATAACATGAACAAAGCTATTCTAAGCGGTAGTCCAAAATTAACTGTCAGAGAAAATAACTTATTGGAAATAATAAAAATTACATATAACTATTATAAATTGCATATTCCCCGTTTCTTAAACATCGCAGTTGATCCAAATGACATATATTTTAAATTTTCGCAACTCCTAGAGTGCATTGAAATTAAGAATGAGCTCTTTTAAAACAACTCTTTCCAAAAACTCTTTGAATGACAGCCTGCTAATCTCAATGAACTGTCTCAATATCCTAAATACTACTTGCGGAACGCAAGTAGTATTTAGGACTTTGTACTTGAAGAAATTGTCTCAAACTGCCCAGAGCATAATAAATTTATCGTATTCATAATCTAATCTATAGAATAAATATGTTTTAATAAAAATAGTTTAATAAAAATAAAATTATAACGCTAGTATTTCATGATTAAAGCAAATTATTTATTTTGACAATTTTTTAGCTTGAAATCTAGCTAATATAATACATAACAGAGCAAGTCTCCTCAGATAAAAATAATTTTAGTTTCATATTCTAAACAAAATTTCTCATATTATTTCGCCTAATAATATTTATTTTATTTTTAAAATAAAATTTTTTAAAATAAATCGATTTTTTAAATTTTTATTAAATTACTTTCTAATGAATATAATAACAAAAAATGTTTTATTAAGTCTTTGTACCTAAGATAGAAAGATTAGAATAATCCTTCTTGCGATCAAAAGAGTGCTCAATATTTTTTAATTGCCATGAAAAATTGAATATATGTGAAACATGTTATAACCTCATATCTTTCATGTGCTTAAAACTCACCTAAGTGAAAAGAAACCTTCTACGCTTTCTTGTCTTAGTCTTAGAGGGTATTTCTGGGATACAAAAATTTCTCTTTCTTATTTTTTCTTTTTTGAAATAAGTAAATGATTAAAGAAGGAAAGCATTTCATACTATTATACTGGAAGAACTATTCAGCTGTAACGCTGTGCTGAAAGAAGTATGAGACTTTGAATCGATTTATGGGAAGATTATGTCCTGGAAATGGGGTTTTCAAACAAACAAGCTGTAGAAATGGGCTTTTAAGCCAAGAAATGAGGAAACTGTATTGTGTATTTAATAATATGTACATAAATAAGAATATCAACTACTAAGCAATGCTTTTAATTGCTTGCTTTGGAGACATACGATACAACGAAAACTGATAATATTAATAAACGTACACATTTCGGAATTAATCCTAAAATAGTTCAGTCTATGAAACAGATACCTCAAACTTGATCAGTAGGAGTAGTAGGATCAGAAATATTTTATGAGCTTTTATCACAGGAATAAAATTTAAAGTTTTTAATCACGATGCGTATGAAATTCATATCACAATATATAATTCTAATTGCAGTATTGAGAGACCAACGCCCATAAGAATTGAAATTTTTAGACTGTCATAAAAATGCTGACATTATGCTAAAAAAATATATTTATAATTAACATACTTGTGTATTTTTCCTTAAAATATATTTTAAGTAAACAGGAAGAAATATTCTAACAATTGATTGGTTGATTGAGTTACTGTACAAAAATTTCAATTTCTGAAGTAATATATTTTGAAATTTGACTAAAATCTCTCCATAAAGTCATTATATAAAAAGAATTTCAACAGTTCTTTTAATAGTAACAAATTTTGACTAGACATAAATAAATTTTTTTCCATGGAAAAAATAAGAAGTATAATCTTGAATGGTTTTCTTGGGTTCTTATGGTACATACTTGACAGAATTATCTACTAGTGAAAAGCATTTAAATTGTCACCTTTAAACATAAGTTTAGGGGAAGTAATCATCAAGTGCTATTAGCAATTGTTTTGCTCGGATCGAAACCAATGTCTTACGATAGGGATATTTTCGAATTTTTCCCGAGTACCTTCCCGCCGCTTAATTGGTGGCGGAAGTTATTACACGGCAGGAGACAAACGCCTCCGATTGAATTACTCCACCACTCCCCAAATGAGATTGGGGAAAAGAAGAGAGGGAATAAATTGCAGACATCAGAGAGTTTTCGCTCTGCAACTGCAGGATTCGGTCACATCATATCTCATCCTACGGTTTCTTCTGCAGCACGTACCTTCATAAAAATGGAGCCGTCCTTCAAAATTTTTTATGGACACGCGTTTCTCTGGATGCAGCAACTGAGATTTAAATGGATGAAGCACGTACATTTTTAAAAGCTAATTTATGAGCTTCTAAAACGTATTATTATTATTAGCCGGAAAAAAAGATTATGAAAAGAAGGACATATTAAATGATAATAATTTATGTTGAAACTAAAATTTTATACTTGATTTTTTCTTCTTTAAAAACCAAGTAAAATAGTTTCATAAAAGCACATGTTTCTGTAAATTTTTTTATCATTACCATATGTGAAATCTTAAATTTCCTCTTTTTTATGCGGTTTTGCATTTTAATACTCTTTAATATTGGATGTAGTTTAAAATGTTTCCAATATAAAAATATACGCGAAATTCGTTAAACTTTTGTAACTATAAATTGAATAGTCTATTTTTATATGGAAGTATAAAGCAATTTTTTATAATTTCTCGAGTTTCTGGAAGAGATATTTGATGGGATCATCGTATGTGTGTCTGTCTCTTTAAATATCAGTAGATGTAATTTGAAAAATATATTTTAGTATTGGAAAATCTCACGCAGATGAGTGGCATTGTTTTATTCCTTAAGGTCTTTCGTTTTGAGCACAATTTCAATATTTTTTCATTATCTAAAGATACATAAATGGTCTTCCGAACAGATATTCGTATGTTTACTTTTTCACAGCTGGTTACAAAATATTAATATTTTGTAACATTTACTAAAAATAAAATAACTACTAATGTACGTTAATATTATGCTGTAATTATTAATAATAATTCTGTGATAAGTATTTCTTTTATACACAATTTAAAATGACATTTTATTCAACCCTAGGAGGTCATACAAAAATTACAGAAATTATTTGTAATAAAAGAAAGAACTGGCATATTGAATACCTCTAAAATATTATTCTGACGTTTATCGGTGATACGTTTTAGATTATAATGAATGTGTATCCTATTTACTCCATTACTTAACAAGTCTTTATACTCGTTTAACAAAACACTTAAACCGTCTGCAAGAATATTTCACAGATTAAAATTTGATTCTCTAGCATTTCAAATACACCATTCCTATAAAATTTGCGATTATATAATAATTTTCATTGCTATCTTTGATACGGAATGTAAGTAGACGGAGATACTTCGGAAGTATTTGTGTTCAATATCAACTTGAATAGTCCGCTGGATACCATAATGTAAAAGAAAAATGTTATGCAAAGAGGTGAAATTTTAAAAATTATTGAATTAATTTAGAAAGTTTTAATTTTAATGTAAAAATATAAATTTACTATTAAATTAATTTAATAATAAATAACTTAAAGGTTTTTAAGCATAAATTACTACAAATTTTGCAACATTTTTTCTAAACTCAATTAAATTTATGAAATTGTAACACTTATTTTATAGATTATCAAATTCAAAATATCAGTTGAGTAAAAATTTGCTTCTAGAAAAGAAATTCAAAGTACTGCACACTGCTAGTTTTAGGAAAATTTCAGATTTTCACCTTAATTGAAGTTGAGGCTCTGCAATGATACAATTGCTTTTTCTTCACAATTTCTAATAAAAAATGCTTAAGACCCAAGCCAAATCATTTAATTTTGTTTTCACCAAAAAACAATATTAATATTTTTATAATTATTTTATTCTGTGAAGCCTTATCATTCAATATGCAACAAAAGTAAATTAAGTCCTGATACCATAAAATAAATAAAAACATTACCATTTGAAAACTCAAGCAATAAGGTCAATCTATATTTAATTGAATCATATGTGAAGCTCCTCTATCTAGAGAAAAAGATTTGCTTTCGATGATGAAGGTTTTGTATTTCTTAATGATGGTTCTCCCACTCATTTTTCATTGAGCTAATATTCTAGGGAGCCCCTGGAGGTTAGCCCTGACCTCAGCCCCACCTGTAATTAAAGAATACTCCGAAAACAGGAAGGAATCATCTTCCAATATTGGTTGAAGTGAATAAGAGGGGTAATTACTTACAAGTTCAATCATAAACACTGGAACTTCAAACGTGCCAATTGACAAGCTTTCGCTAATCGAATGGAACGTTTGGTATGTACGAATCCCCTTACTTTTAACTTGAGACTGGCTGGATGTCCTTCAAGTGGACCATTTACAGCTCTGCTGTCCAGTCCAATCCTTGGGGGAAGGGGGATTTAAAAGTAAAAAGCCTTACCTTTCTAGTAAAATGCCTATTCTTCAGCCTTTGATTGCAGAGAGCAAACAAACATTTAATGATCTGGATTATGATCAGAGTGACATCAACAGAATCAAACTAAACAGAGTGAATGCACAATTAAAAAAGATGAATGCACAGATTAAGAGAGACAAGTGGAATGAACTTTGTGCTGATCTGGATGCAAGATCATCCAACAACAATAAATTGTGGAAACTGGTGACGGGCATTAGTAAAGAACAGCCCCAAGTTTAAAAGTACTATCCTATTCAATAAAAAAATGAAACTTTGTCACAAAATGATGAACCAGCAGCTAGCATTTTGGGGGACATTATCAATAGAGGAGTAGCTTGATTTTTACGGGTAATGACAAAAAAGTGAATCTTCATGCGGGCACTGCTATTTTCAGTAGAGTCTTCTCTGTTCAAGATCTTGATACTACGATCTCAGATTTGAAATTAATTACCTCATCTAGGCCTGATGGTATTCACAGTCAAATGATATGTCACTTGGGACCGTATAGGAAACAAAGGCTCTTAGACATCATAAACGCGTCCAGGCGACTGGGTCGTTTTTTTCGTGATTGAAAAAAACGGTAGTATTGACTATTATGAAACCTAGTGAGGACATAACCTCTGTTGAGTGTTGTAGACCCATTGCTTTGACTTCCATACCGTGTAAAATTATGGAGAAAAGGATTTTAAAGAGACTTACAATTTAGTAATTCCTACAGCTTTATACCAACAGAGCAATACGGTTTTAGAGAAGGACGCAGCAGATCTAGTCAACCGCTTTATTTTAGCCAAACAGTCAGAGACGCTCATTACATTATAGCTGCCTTTCTTGAACTTTCTAAGACATTTGTGAGGGTTTGGATTAGAAGCTAGTTGCCAAACTGTATCATAAATTGGGTATACGTAGTAAAGCATTATCTTGGATTTATGATTTTTGAGAGATAGACACATTAGGATGAGATTCAGTGGGTCGACCTCAGATAATTTTAAAATAAGCCAAGGCGTTCCTCATTGTTTGTTTTTGAGTTCTACCTTATTCACACATTTTATTGCAGGAATTATTCCTGGAAAATGTGTGAATGGACTTTTTGTGGACGACATTATTCTTTGGAGCTCCAGCTCTGATTTAGAAAAGGTGAAGGAGAGTGTGAATCTGGCTTTCGCTGCCATATTGAACATTGCTGTAAGCCACAAATTATGATTTTGTCCTTTAATATCTACTGTGGGTTTCTTCACAACTAATGGGAAAACAAAGTTGAGTAGTCAGCCCCTGGAAGTGGAGAAACATACAAGGTATTTGAACTTCAGTTTGGATCCTGAGACTTTGGGTAATAGTGATTTAGAATATCTTGCTTTGAGGGCTATGAAACGCATTAAAATCCTTACCCGTTTCATTAGCGGTCGCCTGTCATCAATGATTTTAATTCGAATCAATAAACACTTTGAAATCCGCACTAGGTGCTCTTCTGCACAAACCTGCTTTGGTCACTTTAATCTTGTCTGGGACTTACCAGGCAAGGCTTGGTTCAAGACCTCCTATTAGTACTGGATTTTTTCAGGGTGAATAAACTCATGAACTTGATTTTGCACCGCTGGTCACGGAGATTAGCCACAACAAAAACATATTTAATTAAAAATTATTTCAAACGGAAATCAGTAAATATTATAAAGGAGTTGATTAAGATACGGAGAATCTCAAGATTAGATTCATCAAAATGAATTTTGTATTACAACTTACATTGAAAAGTTAATTAATATATAGTCTAAAAAAAGCCTTTATCGAAACGTAATTATTGTTTTAAAAACTCCTTACACAATATAAACATCTTTAAACAAAATAAGTTATCATTCATGAGAAATTTCACCTTTATTAAAAATAAATTTTATCAGTGATTTCCCTTGATAATCACTTAGAGGATTTTATTAAAATGTTTCCTGATTTTCTTTTTGTTCTAAGTCATAGAAGTCATAAGTCATAGAAGTTATTCTGATGTTTCTAGTAGTATATCTGAATGCAGACTAACCAAATAAGAACTACAATTTTTGAAGAGAGGGACTCAATTTCCGAAATGTGTTTATATCTTCATTTACAGTGACATGACAAATAGTTCTTAAGACCATGGAAGAAGTAGAGAAATATGCAGAGGAAATACCCATTTTTTATCCTTACAGCAATAGGAGTTTATAGCCACTCGATGCTTTTTGGTCAAATTTTTATAACAAATTCCAAATGTCTCTTAAAATTTAAAATAAGAGAATAGATCTCACCAAAAATATAAATTATAAATATAACAGAGCTTCTTATATTAACGGATAATTTATTTCCTATGAGAAAAAACTAATTTAAAAGATATATTTTAAACTATATATAACTAATATTGTGTTCCATTCATTAATTCAATTAGTCCCGCGCGATTTTATAAAACTATAATAAAATATAAATTACTTAAGAATAAAAGGTGATTATTAAATTGATTCTCTAAAGGATTAGTTTTTTAATATTTTATATGCAAAATAAATTACTAAATAAAGCTGTAAAGTATAAATTATTTATAATGTATCCATTAGAAATTCTTCATTCAATTTGAATTTTAATAAAGTGATTCATAATACACAATTAAATTTTTACAATTCAGAGAAAACCCATCACACATTTAATTTCACATTTATTACACTTTTAACGCATCATTTAAATTTAATTTTGAAATAGAAAAAAATTAGGTATTTATATAGAAAATTGTTAAATTTATTCAATTCCAAGAAATATAGTTTTAAAACATATTTATAATACATATTGGTAAATAAAATTATTAATCAACAGTAATGAAATTTCATCCATTATATAGTTTTCGAAGAACTGAATGTAAAATATGCATGAAGACTTGTTTTTACAGCAAAAATAGTTATTATTTACTCTTTCATTTACGTTTTCATTAAAACTCTTTTGTAAAATATGTATTAGTAATGGAATAAGTCTCAAAAGAATTTGGAATGCTTAAACTAAATTTTTAATTCTTCCAAACTCAGGCATGTATTTTCAAACCAAAATTTATAAACGTATATCAAAAATAAACTGAAATTGTTATTGAACATTCAAAGCATTGTGACTCGCCGTAAAATGTATATTAAGTTGCTTATTCAAAATTATATTACTTGAAGTCATAGATAAATTAAATAACAGTTTAACAAAATTTTAAGGTAGAATAATTAAGGTCATATAGTAGTACTTAGATAATATAAGTAGTAAATTGTGGTGCAATATATATAACAGGGAATAATTAAGATAGTATAAAATCTCATTTTGAGAATATTTTAAAAAAATATGCTAACTTGATACTCAGCAAACGCAAACTGACGGCAAATCATAACTATTAAAAACTTTCCGGTCAAATGCATTTTGAGAGTTCCTGTAATCTAAAAGATAAATATGTTATCCTTGATATCTAAAGGATAGAGTACGTTTCTGTTTTATTTATTTGAAAATTTAACTGTGTTTTAATTTAATGCTTCAGCTCCTTTCCTTTGTTTGGTCTGAAAATAGTGTATTTAAGCCTTTCGTCATTTATTTTTTAAACTAATATTACCTGAACGTTAGTTGTATTTTTAATAGATGTTTATGTTATATATTTTACTATAATCAACATATTAATTTAAATTATGAAATTAAAATGTAATAAATAAATTTTTTAAGAAAGCGATAAAGAAAATACATTTTCTTGCATTTTGAGCTCAGATATTTCACAATTTTTAACTTTGATCTCTTTAGATTCAAATGTACGAACGAATATTTTAATTTGCAAAAATAAAATATTCTAGTAAGATTATAAGAATGTGTTTGGGGCTGATTATAGAGATTAATCTCCGATCTAACGATAAACATAACTTTCTTAGAACTATTCTAATGTGTTTGAGTGGCGTCTAATTCATTCTATTCAAGATGTTGTAAAATACTTTTCAACAATTGTGTATATATACATATTTTAAAGATAATGTAAAATTGCTTAAAGACGGCATTATGTTTCAATAGTTTCATTTTCAAATCAATATGTTGTACTTCAGAAAATTAGTTTAAACTATCTTTTAATATTTCCAAAACATTACTCTTTTCCTAATATCTAATATTATGTGTATCAACTTTATAATATATTTAGACTATTACTAGCTATGAAATGTTATAGTAATAAATCAAGCCATCATCATATATAGCATTGAATTCTCATTATATTCTATGCATATATATACACTGGTGGGCACAACTTAAGAAACGTGTTTTTTTTTCTTTTTTTGCAATAACTCCACTAAAAGTAATCGGAGAGACATAAAATTTAAAAATGAGAGACACTTACACGATGACGAAAGCATAGTTGCGCGAAAATGAATAGAATGTATATAATAAAGAATCAAATTAAAAAGGTTTTATTGAACTCATAGTATCGTTATACATGATTATCTGACCAAAAGAAAGAACAACGAGCAGATGTCCCTTCACAAGATAAGACTTTCACTTACTGCAATTGTTGTCTCACACCACCTTTTTTATTCTCAGCACGAGATTGTCCAACAGTTCTTGAGGTAATAGTACCGATTTCTCATTCATCATGTGCTTTAGCTGTTGGACGTTCCTCGAAGGATGAAATCATGCCGCAAAACGTCTCCACAAAGCATCTCACATTCTATGGGATTTAAATCAGGGAACTACGCTAAGTCCTTCATTCAAGTAACATTTCTCCTTTCCAGTAGCTGCTGAAAAGCAGGATATGACCCTGTATTGTCATCCATGAAAAGAAAATCTCCCATGGCACATCGGAACAGGGTCCCATGGAAAAAATCTTACAATAGATGATGGAAACGTGGAACTTAGTGTGCCTATTCAGCATAATGTCAGAACTACCATTACGGTCTCTTTCAGATGAAATCCCTGTCCCAGCCACTCTCAAAATTAACTGGCGTTGAGAATCGTTTGTGGTACTGAAACGGCTCTCATGCATAAGGAAGACAATACTCCATTGATGAAGTGTGATTTTTGTACTTCTTGACCATGTTATTAATAGCACTGATAGCCAATTTTCAAAGTGAAGTACCTTTTAAAACGGTGGGCGCAAAGTCCACGTTTGTATAAACGTCTAGATGTTGTAAATCGAAACACTTGTCTCTCATTGCAGTATATACTTTGTGAGAAATGGCGCTTACTGACTAGTTTTGGGCTCTTTTCGGCTGCAGAACTATGTATCGATCATCTACTGATATATAGAAACTTACTTGAAGGATAAATCGAGACTCAGTTGTACTTGCTTTTCGTCCTTTCTTTTATTGTAGTATTGTGTGGCGTGCACCAACCGATATCATTATGCTTACGCTATCTTTGCACATTATCTTTCTACTCAACTGCAGTATTTATTTTGCTGATTATAGGAACTTTTTTCTGTGCTTCCATGGCTATCTATTTAAAATTTACAATGTTGCTAAACTTTGGCACACCAGTGTGTATTTCTGCGATAGAGAATGTATTCATTTATATTTTATAAACATCACAAAAATAAACATTGTATAAAAAGAAAGGAAAATAATTAGTGATTAATAATATGATTGTAATACATAACAAAATTTAAATATTAATATAATTCATACTTCGTTATTATATATTTCTGACTGTTGCACCTGATTCTACTTAATCAATGTTCTAAGTGAAAATGAAATTTTTTCTAGATGACTAATATTTTACATTTCATCAATATAATATGATTTTAATACTGATTATATATATATATATATATATATATATATATATATATATATATATATATATATATATATATATATATATATATATATATATATATATATGTGTGTGTGTGTGTGTGTGTGTATGTGTATATATATATATATATATATAGTACACAGTCTCCTACTTTTCTCTGAACTTTATATGTTATATTAAATTTGTATTAGTTATATAATATAATAATAGTGTTTGGTTTTGGAAAGTCAATTGTTTTCTATTAAAGGTATATTTTTCAAAATAAAGATTCCTGCCAGAAAGACAATTATTTGAGCAACTAATCCTACTGTCGGACATTAAACCAGAAAGGTACCATTAAGTTTATCTTCTTGAAATCTGCACTTGGTGTTAGAGGGTGGAATCGTCACACTAGATTTATGGGTAATAACCGATTTTGTGGTAAGGAGTGTTGTGTGAACATAAAGTTTGCAAGGGCAATTTGTGTCGAACTCTGTGATTAAAGCTTTTCTCCAACGCAAAGGAATGAATTCAAAGATATAGGAATGAAAATTTCTCATTTATATCACTATTTTTAATCGAATATTCTTAGATAAAAGTTAAGGCTTTTTCTCATAAAACATAAATATCAAAAAATATAATGGATATTTCGATATGTAAACTAGTAGTAATTGTTTTTCAAGAAGTATTTACGAAGAATTCTCTTTCAAGTTATATTATTTCAAAGTAAAAAAAGAGCGTATTTTATTCATAATTAAAAATAAAATCTATATTAAATTAAAATTACCTTAAAATTATTTTAATTCATATAATAACAATTCATAAACCCAATATTATGTAACTTATTTATATCTTTTATTAGTTACATTTATTTATTAGCAAATTTGAAACATTTAAGAAATATTAGGATGATTGCTAAGGAAATTGAGAATTATTATTATTCTAATATTAGAACTCTGTGTTAAGGAAGGAAAGAATCATTTGCTCTTTCCTACCAAATTAATTTCCTTGTTAAAATATTAATTCTGGCCTAGTTTCAAATGCTCAACAATTATGTGCTTAGTAAAATTCCGGAGTATCCCTCAATTTTCCCTCAGTCACGGTGTAAGATAATTCTTGTGGAATTACTGCTTTGTAGAATTATCCTGATGTTTGAGGAATAAAGAAGTACACTAATAGTATACACATAATAATTTGGTCAAAATTTAAAAAATGTTACTATATTTTATATTTTGACCAGATTACTGGATTATTATAAATGAGAACAATCAGTTTTGCTGATTTTTTCCCAGTTACTGTAAACTAGAAGCACATAATACTACCTGTTTGACCAAATGATATATTTAAAACTCAAAGTATTTGAATATTTTAAATTTATATAAGTCTTATTTTATTATAATAATCTTATGATGCATTGAAAATTCTTGTAATATGAACGATAATTGAAATATTAATTACCTAAAATCTAAATCCATTTTTGTTAAAAGTATAACTAAGAGTAACACGTATATATATATATATATATATATAATAGATAATTAATTCATTTGTACACCTTTTGTCGCAAATAATAAATTTGGATTATGTACGGTAAAGATGTATCTTAATTCTTCCGAACTTAGAAGAAATCAGACCGAATCTTGTGCAATAAAGTAGAAAGCTAGGGTCTGTCGTCTACATCGATATCTATTAGAGGCTATAAACACATTTAAAATTTAGTTTCGAAAAAAAAGTAATGAGAATTTAACTTTTAACTTGAATCCCCAGGTCTATTGTTATTCCTCTCTGCATAAATTTTGGGTATTATCAAAGGAACACGTTCGAAATCAATCACGTTTATCTCTTTTTCTCCATTTCTTTTTATAAAAAGCGCTTATTTCCTTGGCAAATCAGTGCATTTCTGCCGTTAGATTACAGAAATAGAAAAACTGGATTTTTTTCGATGTAAAAGAAAAGTATTTCAAGACGAGATTTCACACTAGGTTTGTGTTTAATTTTGAAATAATTGTAAATATTATTTCAAATATTTTTCATTCTTTCAGATTATCAATTTGATCTTTTCAGTGTATTTGCATCAAATAAGAACTTACACGTGTTACTCTTAGTTGTACTTTTAACAAAAATTGATTTAGATTTTAGGTAATTAATATTTCAATTATCGTTCATATTACAAGAATTTTCAATGCATCATAAGATTATTATAATAAAATAAGATTTATGTAAATTTAAAATATTCAAATACTTTGAGTTTTAAATATATCATTTGGTCAAACAGGTAGTATTATGTGCTTCTAGTTTGTAGAAACTGGGAAAAAAATCAGCAAAACTGATTTTTCTCATTTATAATAATCCAGAAATCTGGTCAAAATATAAAATATCGTAACATTTTTTAAATTTTGACCAGATTATTATGTGTTTACTATCAGTGTACTTCTTTATTCCTCAAACATCAGGATAATTCTACAAAGCAGTAATTCCACGAGAATTATCTTACACCATGACAGAAGGAAAGTTGAGGGATACTCCGGAATAAAGCTTCCAATGACAGAAAATATGCTTTATTGGATTAGAATCAGCTTATTTTAGCGGGAATTTAAGCAAGATAAAAATGGCTTGCACTATCAATTGAACTTCCCAATGTATTCCATCTGATCTGTAGTTTTCAACCCATGTTGTACTGTGATATATTTTACCAGCTCTTGGTACTTGTGACTGCTGTGAAGCAGGCTGAACTGGTGCCTGCTGAACTGAACGGTTTTGGTTAAGACTGATATCATCCAGCCTGGTTGAAAATACTGAGCACAATAAGCAGACCATACAGCAGTGTTTGCATCAGTAACAGTATTTGATGAGTCATTGGAAGTAATAATAACATTAGCAATGGCTGGTTGGTTTGACAATGACTAGGTATTCCAGGAGTAGTATATGGCATTTCAGGTCCAGGTTGAGGATTCTGTGGTCCTAGGTATTGATCTTTTTGGACTGCTTGAATGTCTTGGTCCTCCTTGGCTGGGTTACATAATTCTCTCACGTTCCACCATGAGTTGTTCAGAATGATTTATTTGTTCAAAATAAAGTCTTTCTTGAAGTGAATTGCATTTAAAAAAATCATTAAAATCATGAATATTTAAATCAGAATCCAAATGTGGAAAATCCAAATCATTTTTCCAGATCACTTGTGTTTTTCTTTCAGTTGTCATCAAAAATTAATATGCTCCGACCTTATATTATATGGTTTAAGCCTGTGAATGTAATAAACTTGAGAATTCTTTTTCTCGGGAAGAAAACTCACATAATTGGTTTCTGATAATATTTTCAGAGCAGTACTAGAGAGGTCCAATTCATTGGGCAGATAGTTTATTTGCTCTATCCATATTGTAACTTCCTTTTTGCTTTCCATTATAAACAGTTGACTGATTTCGGCCATAATTAGAATTTCTAGGTGGCGGAAGTGAACTCCAAACATCTTCTCGACGATCACCGCGTATATCATTCCAAGACACATCACTTCGCTGATTCGGAATTCTGCTTCCTCCTCCTTTACCCAGTTCTGCCATTTCATAAAATTGAGGAGTGATTACTTTCAATACACATATCAAGTCATAAGCCTGTTTCATATTACTCGTGGCAAAGAAAGTGTTTGCTGAACTACATTTATCGTTACGAACCGTACGAGCGATTCTATAAACAAAATCTTGAGAACAATTAGGGTACTCAAAATTATTCACAAACTAGATATCATCTAAGTCATTATCTATTTTGTAAAACAATGCAGCTGTGTGATTTTCTAAAAAGTATCTTCCCATACCTAATTCATTACGATATTATAGTTGTCTTTGTTCTCACACAACCCAATTCACAGATTAGTTCCACTTTGGCTAATGGTAAGTGCTTTGTAAATAACATGTTGACCAGGTATCAGATGATTAAACTTATAGACTACTGTGAAGTGTAGCTCCTGCCAAAATCAACAGTCAGAATAGCCACTGTTGTTAGAGATCACCGCTGCCACATGCCTTGGCATTGATTTAAAGAGACTTGAATGTGTTCTTGGGATACACTAGGCCAAGCTTCCATAAGTTAATAAAGTTGATCTAGTGTGGCAACAAAGGATGTAATCTGGGTCAATCATTGAGCAACCGAGGACCACATGATTTCTATCGATGAAGGATTCAGAAAGAGAGCCGGCAATTCAATTAATTCAACCTGGCAATCGACGAAGAACCCTTCCTATGGAAAATGCATGGCACGTATGGTCGTGTATTATCCTATTGAAATATGGCTGTGAGTAAGCACTGAAGGTAAGAAAGGACAATTTGCTCCAACACCTATTAGATGTTGCGTTGGCTGTTTAAAGTACCAGCAATGCGTATTAGAGGGGTGCGAGAGTGATATCCAATACTGCTCCATACTATAATACACTGTGCTGGATCAGTGTGGTGATAAATAACTCAGCTGTTGAGCATCCGCTCTCCACGGTGTCTCCAGACTCAAATGCGACCACCGTGGTGTTGCAGACAGAAGCGTGACTCGTCAGTGAGGACAATTTCATTCCATTCTGCTATCTACATTCATTGCATAATGGAGGCGGAGACGTCTGTGTTTCTACGTCAAGGGTAGACGAAGCAATGAACGTCTTGCAATTAGACCACTCTGCTGTAAACGGCATAGAATGGTACGCATAGTATAGACAGATTGAATATGCTATGATATGGTTCGTGATGTGGCTGAGCGATCCATCACTGCCATGCTCACAATTTGTGAAGTGGTACACTGAGGTGGATGTGATCAAACATGTCTGTCTGTCGAACCCTCCTGTATCCAACGATTACATATCCGGATTACAGTTGTTTGGTTTCGTCCAATACGACTACCAATTTCCCTAAAATATAATCCACAATCTTTGAAGGCCACTGCCTCTATCCATCCTCTGTCGAACTCAGATACTTGATGAAAAATTATCGCTATTTTCCAAGAGGCATAATTGATCTTTTTTTGAAAAAACAGCAAAAAAAACACAGCTGTCAAACTTGAAATCGTTGAAATCTCAAAGCCTAAAATAGCCCTTTGAAGTAGCGCCATAGGCGTGCATCTGCTCTGAAATTCTAATCATATCCGTATCTCACCTCCGCTAATGCATGTTTTAAATTTCATGTTATTTGCATGCTTCTTTCAAGGTTTGGCATTTACGGTAATCAGCAATGTGTAAGTAACAATTGTAAAATAGAATTGAAACAATGATGCTTCTATTTTTATATAACTAATTAAAACTAAAGTGGAATGTTGTACAGAAATCACAGAAATAATTAATAATTGATTGTCTCCAATGAAATGGTACTCACCCTCACACTCATTCAGTATCGATGATCAAGATAAACGTAATTCAAGAGACCGGTTGAATCCGTTATCTGCCACCAGAACAATTTGTATGTGACGTATCGAAATAAGAAGCGTTTCTAAACTAATTATTTATAACACTTAAACCATCGCACCCCTCACGAAGAAACAACATTGTACTGGTGTTGAGAAACAATGCAAAGAAGAGACTAGAAATTCAGAGTGTCTCAGCACCGAGACAGTCGCCCAACCGCTTTGAAATCCACTGTCCGACTCCCTGATTTTCCCTCATACGCATTTTCTGAAGTGGGAATCAAGGATACTTTTCAAGGCCTTATATTATAGGAGGTGTTGCTTTGTAACCCATCCCACCTATATTGTTTCAAAACTGAATCTATAAACAGCTCATTTTCGTGTTGCAAAGTGTTATCATGCATTTGTTTAATGTTTTTTTTTCTAAAGAATACTGTACAATTAATAATTAGAGTAGGAAAAAGATGGAACGTTTGAAAAACTATGAAGTTAAATCTTCTACAAAAGGTATTGATCAATTCAATAAGGATGAACTTTGTGAAGAAATATAGTTCTAAAAGTAGAAGGGGTAAATTTGAGAAGAGGGGTGAAGATAACAAAAAATCTGATTTAAGAGAAGACACATTTGCAAGCAAAAATCATACAGATTGTAATAACGAACACCCAAATCAAAAAATAAAGCAAACATCACAAAATTATGTCATTGATAAAACTGATGTAAAAATATCAGAAATTATTCAGTTTAATAATGCAACACCAAAACTTTTGTTGATACAGCAAATAAAATGTTTCTATCATATCCTGCAACTCAAAAAACCAGCTGATTCTCACTAGTTGTTTTTATTGCAAACTGAAAGTCAAAAAAATAAATACCAGAAATGTTATTTCAACAAAGAAACCCTGCCAAACAATAGCAAATAAACGAAAATTCCTTAAATACTGAGCATTATCCCTTACAGAGCTACAAATGAAGACTATACAAATACTTTTCAAAACACTCTACCAAAAAATCAATGAAGTTAATTAGAGTGCACACACACACTAGAAGAGAATTACTGCCAAACAAATAATCCAAAATCCGAGAAATGCCGATGTGTTACATGTCCAAGTTTCAAAGATAATGAAACTACAATTCCTTGAACAAAATGCGATAATTTTCTAAAAATTTAATTTTCTAAAATTCTTCTAAAATTTAACAGAAGTCGAATCAGTTTCTATAATACAAACAGGTAGTTCTACTTTTATAATTTTTGAATGCACTTAAACATTAAAAACTTTTTTCTTAACATTAAAAACTTTTTAACTTTTTTAAAAACTTTTTTAAAGCATAGAATTATTCCTTCACAATTAAAGAGTAAGCAATTATTGTTTATTTTGAAGTAATTTTTGTAGCTCATTTTTCAATAAAATTGATTGGGGTCACCTCACGCAACGGCTTTGCTGGGAGCGCGCCAGTAGTAAGTGAATGTCTACGCGTGACAGAAGAAGGAAACAACTCAACAATGGGAGGGAGCTGCAGAGGGGATAGTAAAACGGCAATAGTGTCAGAAGGAGGTGACGTCATCATTCTGTTTGCGTAAGAGTACGAAGATCACGTGGTCATGGACCACAGTTGCTCTTGACCGTACAGTTGACGTTTATTTAATATTTTATCACTTAATTGATTATTTTTTTTAACTGATTATTTTGGAAATTTCATTTAATATTTATTTTGAAATTTCATTTGCATATTATTTTAAATTAATATATTTTTAACACAAAAATGAATCGGCACACCTGTGCTTTGAATGGGGGGTCTGCTTTGACCCTACAAAAAATAGCCCCTCTCGATGCATTTTTCCCCTCCTTTCTTGCTAGGAGTTATAATGGGATAGTTTGCTTGACCATTCACGTTTGGTTGGGGACGTGAGAAGATTTAAAAAATTTTATTATTTTTATTGCACTATTTATGAGTTTGGAGTGTCAATATTTTAAATTGTTATATTTTTAACACAAACAGAAAATGAATCGGCACACCTGAGATTTGAATTCGGGATCTCTTTGGAGCCTTCCAAACAATAGCCTGCCTCTATATCGCTGCCTTTTCATTCGCCTTTCTTGCTAAGAGCTACAAGGGGATGGTTTGTTTGCAGTGTCTTGGGAGTGTCATTATTTTAAATTGTTATATATTTAAAACAAATAGTATATGAATCTGCACACCTTTAGTTCAAACTGCTTCAAAAATATTCGTGGAATAGTAATTTCACATGTCTTAAAAACCAAGCCCCGAATATTTACTCAAAAGAGAATATAACATTAAAATACTCATTTTCGAATAAGTATAAAAAGTAAGGAATTTTATGTCCTCATTTTTTCTGACTAAGTTAACATGTTCATTCCTGGCAATCCACGTTCTTTTATCCCATGCAATAAATTTACGCTATTGCAGATCAATAAAACTAAGTAACTAATCGGTAAGCATCACTGCTTTTAAAAACGGCTTTACCTTCCTATATATATATATATATATATATATATATATATATATATATATATATATATATATATATATATATATATATAACAAACTTTTATTATTATTTTTTCTACGAACGTTCCTTAAGGTATCTTTTGAGTGTTACCTTACATTTGGACTTGTGAATCTTTGAAAGAATCACGTTTTATTCATTCAACAAGCATGCCTTTGCGGAATATTTTGATACAGTAAGTAATATTTTGTGTATTTGTAAATTGATCTCTTTACAATAATATTCCTAATTTAATGGAAGCAAAGTTATCCACTATTTTAAACTTTAATGTTAAATTTTAATTTTAAGGGGTTTTCTTAAACAAATTCTGATGCTTATTCGTTTTTTTTTTTTTGGCATTTACCAAAAAGTTAAGCCAAAGTAAATATTCATAAATTTTAAAAGACTATTCAAATTAACTAATCATTTATTTTAATGCCTTGGATTCGATTATTGCACTTTATTGTATTTAATTGAAATATATTGACTTATGTAATAAATTACACATTTCAGATGTTAAATAACTTATAATACGTATTATTATATTTAACAAATTAGTTTAATACATTTGATTCTATTATAGTAATTGAAATGCATTTAATAGAAAGGTAGATTATTTCTAATTATTATAGCTTTAATTAAAATATTGAATCACTTAAATTCATAGCTGAAAAATTAGCGCAATACAATTTTAATATATTTAATTAAAAAAAAAATATATATATATATATATATATATATATATATATATATATATATATATATATATATATATATATATATATATATATATATATATATATGTATATATATATATATATATATATACAGGGTGATTATAAAAAAACTTTGCCAACATCTGAACATCTGCACTTCTAGCGTCCATTCTATTTAACCGATCAAGATGATACTTCAAATATAGTTCTTTTGAGATATGCGCTCGAGATTCTGTGAATGGCAACACAGTGGCCCTCGCGGTTACAGTTATAGTGACAGAAACTCGAAATTTTCGAATGGCAACGCCTACTTTTTACCATCGCAAAATGTTTAGCACATGCGAAAACCCTAAATAGCGTAGAAACGGTACCGATATGTCCGAAAACCGACGTGTTATACACATACAAACAGTTCTTCAAGGCGCACGGAGGAATAATGCATACGACAGAGACAAGACACTGCTCAATGATGAGAACACATAGAGAAAAAAATCTTTATTAATTTCAAACATTTTCCACATGAGTGCCATCACAGGCAATTACGCATTGCATGCGGGAGACGGTGGACAATGTCGCTGCACGTAACATGGCACGAGGGATGTTTCCAATCTCACGCCCTATAGAATCCTTTAAGTCCGACAATGTTTGAGGATTGCACAGATAAACTCTGGATTTGAGATAGCCCCAAAACCAGAAATCCATAGGCGTCAGATCTGGGGATCGCGCAGGCCACGGAAAAGGATAATAGCGTGAGATGATGCGATCACCAAAATGCTGATCCAGGAGCCTTTTAACTGACCTCGCTATATGTGGAGGTGCGCCATCTTGCATCCAAACAATGTCATTGAGTGCATTCAGCCGACGCAACTCCGGTAAGACATAATTTTTCAGCATGGCTGCATACCGAGGGCCCGTTACAGAACATGTTGCAGGGCCAGTCGGGGTCGTTTCCTCAAAGAAGAACGGGCCCAGAACAAATGTAGCTGTAATGCCGCACCACGCAGTCACTTTGGCGTCAAATAATGGTACTGGCACCACAGCATGAGGATTCGTCTCTCCCCAGTGCACACAATTCTTTGTGTTAATGCTGCCATTTAAGGTGAAATGCGCCTCGTCCGTCCATAGTATGCGAAGTGGCCAGTCGTTATCCGCATCATATCGTAATAAAAATGCATTTGCGAAGTCCAGACGTTGTTGTGGGTCACCCGGCTCCAACATCTGGACGCGCTGGAACTGATAGGGAAACATGTGAAGTACCGAGCGCAAGAGCTTGCGGACCGTTGAGTTCGGAATATCCAACACGCGCGCTATGCCTCTTGCGGTTTCTGTGTGTCCTGCAGTCACTGTATGGTGCACTTCCATGACAACGTCCTCAGAAACAGTTGGCCGTCCGGAGCGCTGTTTGTCACAGGTGCAGCCTGTATCTTTGAATTTCCGCACTAAATCACGCAGAGCTTGCAGAGTACATGGGCCGCGTCGTTGTCGATAATTGCGGCGATACACACGCAAGGCTTCCACAGCGTTCATCCCATTTTGGTAATAGAGTTTGATCAATTCACCGCGAACTTTCCTAGGAAGACTCATATCGTCGGCATGTGCGAGTTCCCGAATGACGATTTCGCATACTCGCTTGGTATTTTATAGGTTTCCTACGCTGAATATCTGGCGACCGGCGTTCTGTGATTGGTTTCTTGACTCTGTCACATGCAAATTTATTGCGTGCGCCTAGATCGTGTTTTATTGGCCGGTTTTCAGAACTCTTTTTTGTGTTTGCAGAACACGTCCGTTTTTAGACATATCGGTACCGTTTCAACGCTATTTAGGGTTTTCGCATGTGCTGAACATTTTGCGATGATAAAAAGTAGACGTTGCCATTCGAAAATTTCGAGTTTCTGTCACTATAACTGTAACCGCGAGGGCCACTGTGTTGCCATTCACAGAATCTCGAGCGCATATCTCAAAAGAACTATATTTGAAATATCATCTTGATCGGTTAAATAGAATGGACGCTAGAAGTGCAGATGTTGGCAAAGTTTTTTTATAATCACCCTGTATATATATATATATATATATATATATATATATATATATATATATATATATATATATATATATATATATATATATAATGAAATATGGAAAAGAAAATAATGACATGAAATATGGAAATGGGATTAGCAGATATTAAGTATAAAATTTTACGTTCAATGTGAATTTTAAGATATATCATAAATATTTTCTTTGTATAGCATTTGTTAAGAATTTCATTTAAGAGATAAATTTCTTCCAATTTTATTGTAATTTTATAAGGAATTTATAATATCTAATTACTTATGTTCAGGTAAATAAATTTTTATATAACTTAATTAAATTTATCGATCTATATTAAACTAAAATGTATGAAGATTTTCTATGTGTTAACTTTATAGGGAGAAATGATTAATTAATTTACTGATTTCTCACCTACGCAACGGGTACATACAGCAAATAGTGTGTTTTCTCCTAATTTTATGTTTGGCGAGATTCCCCTGTACGCCTGCTTTCCATGCATTTTCACTTACAGTTGACTATGGCAGATCCAAAAATTTATAATTTGCTTGAAATAGCAAGTACTTTAAACAGTATTTTAAACGAAATATTTTTGCAAGTATTCAATATTTTCTGAAACAGAAATGTGATGTTTTGTTAGGTAAGTTGAATGATATGCTTCATAATTTAAATTATATGAAATAAAAAGGGAAAAATATTCTATAAACTCTATCTTCGTAAATCCCTTACAT
Organism: Latrodectus hesperus; assembly: GCA_037975125.1. Taxonomy (NCBI): domain Eukaryota; kingdom Metazoa; phylum Arthropoda; class Arachnida; order Araneae; family Theridiidae; genus Latrodectus; species Latrodectus hesperus. Next base: position 114,667,592 of record CM075854.1, on the reverse strand, counting down.
TTTTCAATAATTTATAGCAAAATGATGTAACAAAATTCATTGTGTAATGTTAATGTATAAACTACTTTAACTTCCTACTGAAGAATAAGTTTGGAGGATTCTTCTTTCAGAGATTCTGCTTTTATAAATTCAAGTTTGTCAACAGACTAAAGACGTTTAAATATCCAATGCTCAAATAAAATGTTTTCATCAAAACAACGAACAGCATTCACCAAATATGCGCAAAATTTTAAAAATTCTTCCGATTTCAAAATGGTAGACATTCGAAACACAAATAAAGAATCACTAAATATATACAAAGACGGCCTTATATATTTCATTGAGAAAAGATTAGAATCTGATTACGTGCTTTATCAAATAATATAAAGATCGTATTCTGCTGGAAAACAAGCAATCAATTATATCACTTTTCAGTGCTATTATGTTTCCTATCAGTCCATGTAAATCTTAAACGGATTATCCAAACTGGGAAGTCTAACTTTTTTCCTACAAACGTGAATATATTGCATTATATTTATTTTAAAAATATTCTTTTTTAAATAATAGTTGAAATATATTTCTAGCATAAATGATTCTTGTAGAAATTAAATCAGACATTTATTTAACTGTATAAATCATATTTATTAGAAATTAGGTAAAATATAGTTATAATTTTGCAAAGTTCTCAACGAAATATATAAGTTGCTTATTTAAAATCAGTTAAACCATACCAAAATTTTTACAAATTATTAAAACTTTAGAAGCCCACATATTTAATGCAGTAGCTATTATATTAATGGCTATGTAAACTTTACATTTCTTTTTCACATTTTTTATGAAATTTTAGGAGATTTAGCAAAATATCATATGTCGAACTCATTACTCAAATTTGCAAATTTTTGTACATTCTTGCAGTTTATAGCTTTAAAAAATAATTCGTACATAGAAAAACAACTTCTATACGGGTATGATTACATTGTTATTTCGATGTGATATTTTATTCAATACAGAAAAACTTAATTTTACTTAATCACAAATGTATGTCCAATGTTTGTATATGATTTGTTTTTTTACAAAAAAAAAATCATAAACTATTCTAAATATTAAAGATAAAAGAGCATATGAAACACTAAAGTGGAAATAATTTAAAAGCATGTCACATTCTTCTCATTAAGCTTAAATTAATCTGACCAAAGTTTATAGAATTTTTTAAACAAGTTGAAAAAAGTATTTATTTTCATTATATATAACATGTCTTGGTAAAATGTTTATGGATTCAAACTACAGTGACCATCATACTATATATAAAAGCAAAAATATCCGTATGTAAAATGTTATGCTTTTTATTTCCAATAAATTTCAGTGTATATAATTTTCCATAAGCGATTTTCACAATAAAAGCTTTGAAAGAATTTTGTAAATTCTAATTTTATAACTTGACAAATTTTAGTGTACTTAATTTATCATTCACTCATAAAAGCTTAATAAATTTGATTTTCTTAGAAATTTGTAAACAAGTCCTTAGTTCTATCTACATATTTACGTGGTTTATATGATTGTGGAAAATTTCTTTTCCAAGCTGTAATTACTCATGTGATGTTTCATGAATGAAAATTAAATCTTGTATACAACTAAACAATTTGTAACATATTTTCACAAAAGGCACTAAAAAGAGAAATATTTTTGATGCCATCTTACAAAAACTATTTAAAATCTGTCAAATAATTCCAATATTCAAAACGCATAAAACTTAATAATTTTTTATAAAATAACATATGTTTAAATATATTCTCTAATTACATACTGGTTAACTTCGCTTTGAAACCTTAATCATGCACAAAACTGGGATTATTTTCTTAAAGCACTGTAACATGCATAAGGTATTTTTTTCTACTTTTCCACAATTTTGCATTCAATACATGCATTCCTAATATGTGTTGCTTAAAATATTTCAAGAAAATACCTTAATATCTTATTAAGTTCGTAAAAGTGTATTTTACATGGAAGTAAAATTCAAATACTAAAATTATCATAACACATATTTTAAATGAGTGTTTTTTAAAATCGAAGTTGTAACGGTTTTTTCTGTACTGGTGATAAATTATTAAATAGTTACCTAATTTAATTTTATAGCAATTTAATTTGTAATATGTTTTTCTTATTTAGATTAGAAGGAAATTTATTTTGAAAAATAATTGTAAAATATAAATCTAATTTTTGCAAATTAATCACTCAGATATTCATATCCCAGTCCTTATTTTAAAACTTATTTCATACCCCTAATTTTTATAGGAAAAGATATTTTTGATCTAAAAGAGTTTAAAGTAATTGATACAATTTCTTAAAGTGCTGAAAGAAACTATTGATTATTTTCTTATGTGATGAAATTCTTCGATGTTGTAGCTTTAACAATTACTTAGATATATTTTGATATTCAATCAGGGAAACTTATATAACTTCTACGAGCAAATCCTATAAACATTTGGATCCCAACTGTTTATGTTAGTTACTAAATATTTATATCAATTGCAAATGTTATACATATCACCAGAATTTCTTAACATGTTAAAACATTGATTATTCTTTCACATATTTATGCAATGAAATACAAAAATTGTTCTGTGATATTATTATAAAATTCGATAAAAAATATTATTTTTAAATATAATTAAAATTAGAAAATGTGTTAGTTTGAAATAAGTTATTTATAAAATTATAAGTTTATTGTTAGTTACACCTTTCAGCACCAGAATTTTTATTTTATACAATCTTTTCAAATCTTTGTATGTAATTCTTTTAATATAAATGTTTACTGCTAATTATACAATAGTTTTTTTTATGTAATTCTCAGATAATAAGCTATTTTAAATAAAAATAATAATTAAACTAAACACTATAGTTGCTGTTCTATCTCACGTTTTCAAGATGAATGTTCGAGTGTCTTACAAAAGGTTTCACGTGTCGCTGTAATATATACATTTTTTCTAAATATGAAAAATAGTCAAATATTTCAATTCTTGAATTCTATTTTCAAAAAATATAAGCATGAAAATTGCTTATGTACTTTTGTTATAAGAAAGAAGTTATTGGAGACGGAATTTTTTAAGAGAGGGAGAGATTTATATTTTCTGCAAAGAAGTTCAGAGTACTTCCTCTAACTAGTGTCACAGAGCAATTTTCTCTAAACTGAATATAACTATAATGTATAACATCGTTTTATATTATTTGACATCATGTACCTAAGTGTTGAATTTTTCTGGGTAACCTTCTAACTTGACACAATATTCCTGTCTTCCCTCTTTTATCGTTGTTTTTAGATTATTCTCAGCTGCACTCTCTTTCCCGGATCAGCTATACTCTGATGTTCTTATTTATAAAATGTACCTTTAATAATTTCTATCAAATTTTTAAGTTTTTATACTTTAGGATATCTGCTGATCTTATAATTAAATGGTAAATATTTCTGTAGTTATAAATTTTGCTCATATTCTTTTCCAAAATCTAGTTTTTTCCTGATTATTATTTTAACTCCAATCTTTATCTTTGTTTTATCGTTTACATCTTTTTTTTTTTTTTTTGAATACAAAACTTTCCAAATTTCTTTTTTTTACTTTTTCGGTCAGTGTTGTCTGAATATTACGGGGACATGTATGGTTGTAATTGCTCACTATGTTATTCATTACATCCATATAGCACTTAATATTATAGTTTGTAAAGTAGTTTGTTCCATATTATTGCTTTTAATGCTCTATTAAATCGTTCCATAACATAAGCTTTAATGCAGTTATTTGTAGTAAAAAAAAATAAATCTTTTTTTTTTCATAATTCTGTATCAATTTATTTGTAACTTCTGTGTTCCCGCAGTTGACTGAAGCTTGACCGGGATTCTCTTCACGATTATTTTTTAAATGCTAACAATATGAATTCAACTTTTCATGTCTTAAAACAATCACCCATGCATATTATGAAAATTATCAATGTAAGTTAATAAATATTTATAATTTTTATTATAGTCTTATAAGGATTGCATGATATCAACTTGGAATTGTTTGTTCATACCACTTACTAAAAATATTTCTGATGAGTGAATTCTGTACAGGTTTGTTTATGAAGATTTATTTTCAAAATGTTTTTAATTTTACTTTTAAAATATTGTTTTTTGTAGCACTATACAGACTATTGATACAGACCATCGATACATAGTATCGATATCTACTACCAATTAAGTTTTCTGAATGATTTAGCGTTTTAACGCTAATTCAATTTCCATAATAGTATAAATGTTAAAGGAACAAAGTAATATATTTCACTTTCAAGCATGAATCCTAACAAAGATACTATTTACTAAATTATATATGAACTTTATACCGGAAATTATTATCAAAATATTTATAATCTAAAAATTAGAAGTTGAACATTATTCATTATGCATGTAATCTTAAAAACATCATGAATTCTACAGGGATGTTTAAAAAAAACTTGAAACATAAATAAAGTTACTAATAGTTTTACTATTAACATATGCGTACAGAAAAAGGATCAGATACAATGAATAAATCCTTAGCATTTTTCAATAACATTTTCATAATAAGTTTGAACAAAAAATTTTTACTTACATAGTTAAAAAAAATTGCATTGTTTTTTACATAGTCAAGAGCTAATTTCTCAAAATCAATGAAATACAAAGCTAGTGTTTCATACTGAATGAGTCTATCTTCACATAATTCGTAGTCAAGCATTCATGACCAAGCAGATTTTCATAATTTAGACAACAACCGTAATAGGTAAACACATTTTTCATTTACTGAGCAAAATGTCTTTGAAGCAGTTCAATTAATGATGTAGTTAGGCATCATATCAACATCAGATCGTGAAATATCTGATAGCGACGTAAGAGCTGTAGGAGATACGGGTGATTGCTTTTTGATTTCTTTCAAAATGGTATAATGCAGCCAACGATCAAGAAGAAGAGATGTTACACATATCGTTACATCATTATCTTTTTAAGTTTTCCAATTCATTTTTTCACTTAAAAGGCAAATATCTGGTGAAAAATCGTTCTCCGCAAAATATTGTTGCAGAAATATGCTGAAAGAATTTTCAGCAGTAGTCACTGGTGCAATGAAAATACTGTCTCCTATTAACACAGGATTAGATGTTGATGTAAAGTTAAATAAAAGAGTATTCATTTTTTTAGTGGGGTATTCCCATATGCATGGCGAATGAGTTACTCCTATCCTACTAGGGTGAAGATTTTCAGATTCATGGTGTATATACTTCCGTAGATGGATACTTGATTGGCAAAGTAAGAAACAAAGACGAAATATTCACCTCCCTGCTGAAAATAATTGGGGGGAAATTTAGGTAGAAGTTCGCTTCCTTGAAATTGCACTTCATCTACAAAACGAAGCTTTTTAACACAGGAGGGCTTCTCAGAAGTAGACATTCTTTTTACACCCATATTTATTTGTTATAAATGTAATGCAAACTAAGGAATAAATTTCTTTCTTAACGGAACGGAAGGAAAGCAGATAGGAATCCAATAGACAAATGGCAAGCATGAAAGAAACTCTCCTCTGAAATTAGTTTTTATTTACCAACTCGTCATTGGTTAAGAAGTATGAAATCATTTTCTTGTAACTAGTTCAAACATAATAATGTAACTCTCCTCCAGTGCACGGGGAAAAAAGGCAGTAAAATGGTTATTTATAAGAGCTGAAACCAGGTTTCACAAGATGAAATAAGATCGGGCAAGAAATGTCCTGATCATAGAAGAATGAACATGTATTTTGGGCGGTTGCCACTTTAATTATATATTTCGAATTTTGAAATTAATACAAGAAGACATCAAGCAACTTAATTTTCAGGAGTATACAACTCAGCTTCTGATTAAATTGACCTTCAAGTTTTTGAGTTTCAGTTATTATGGGTGCCACTCCTTTATAGTTTAATGTTATCAATCAAATAAAAATAATTTCAAAATCATTACAAGCCGGATTCAAATAACTCATCTCGTTGTTTATATGAAATTAAACAATTTTCGAGTTTTAATTATCATTTTTGCCACTCAGTCGTAAAATTTTGTTGCCACACAAATAATGGTAATTTCAAAATTAATACAAACAGGAGACAAACAATTGAACATTCAGAAATATACAACAAAAATAAAAGTAATTAAGGCAAACTCAACTCTAAAAAAAAGAGAAGTTTTTTCTCAGATCATTTTCAACTCCCTGTTTTCACCACCAATCAGCAGTAAAGGAAACATTTACATTAAAAAATTACATACACTGGTTTGAAAAGGTTGTACAAAATATTCTGGTACTGAAAAGTGTAACTAACACAATAATAACTTTAAATTTTGTAAATAACTTATTTCAAATTAACACATTTTCTAATTTTAATTATATTTAAAAGTAATATTTTTTATCAAATTATTATAATAATAGCATAGAACAACTTTTGCGTTTCATTGCATAAATACGTAAAAGAATGATCAATGTTTTAACATGTTCAGAAATTCTGGTAATATGTAAAACATTTACAAAATTGATTTAAATATTTAGTAATATAAGCAGCTGGGATCCAAATGTTTATAGGATTTGCTTGTAAAATTTACATAAGTCTCCATGATTGTTTATCAAAATATATCTAAGTAATTATTAAAGTTACAACATCGAACAATTTTTCACATATAAGAAAATAATCAATAGTTTTTTCAGCACTATAAGAAATTGCATCAGTTGTCTTATGTAATAAATTAAATTGTTAAATATTATAATACATATTACAAGTTATTTAACATCTGAAATGTGTAATTTATTACATAAGTCAATATACTTCAATTAAATACAATAAAGTGCAATAATCGAATCCAAGGCATTAAAATAAATGATTAGTTAATTTGAATATTCGTTTAAAGTTTATGAATATTTACTTTGGCTTAACTTTTTGGTAAATGCTAAAAAACGAATAAGCGTGAGAACTTGTTTAAGAAAACCACTTAAAAATTAAAATTTAACATTAAAGTTTAAAATAGTGAATAACTTTGCTTCCCTTAAATTAGGAATATTATTGTAAAGAGATTAATTTACAAATACACAAAATATTACTGTATCAAAATATTCCGCAAAGTCACGCTTGTTGAATGAATAAAACGTGATTCTTTCAAGAATTCACAAGTCCAAATGTAATGTAACACTCAAAAGATACCTTAAGAAAAGTTCGTAAAAAAATATAAATAAATGTTCGTTATAGGAAGGTAAAGCCGTTTTTAAAAGCAATGATGCTTTCCGATTAATTACTAAGTTTTATTCATCCGCAATAGCGTAAATTTATTGCATGGGATGAAAGAACATGGATTGCCAGTAATGAACATTTTAACTTAGTCAGGAAAAAATTGGGGACATAAAATTCCTTACTTTTTATACATATTCGAAAATTAGTGTTTTAATGTTATATTCTTTTGAGTAAATATTCGTGGCTTGGTTGTTAAGACATGTAAAATAACTATTCCACGAATATTTTTTAAAACTGGCAGTTCGAACTAAAGGTGTGTTGATTCATTTACTATTTCTGTTAAAAATATATCAATTTAAATTAATGACACTCTAAAATTGCACAATAAAAAATAATAAAATTGTAAAAATATAACAATTTAAAATAATGACACTCCCAAGACACTGCAAACAAACCATCCCCTTGTAGCTCTTAGCAAGAAAGGCGAATGAAAAGGCAGCGATATAGAGGCAGGCTATTGTTAGGAAGGCTTAAAAGAGATCCCGAATTCAAATCTCGGGTGTTGCGAATCATTTTCCATTTGTGTTAAAAATATAACAATTTAAAATTATGACACTCCAAACCAATAAATTGTGAAATGAAAATAATAAAATTATTCAAATCTTCCCAAGTTCCCAACCAAACGTGCATGGTGAAGCAAACCATCTTCTTATGGATCATAGCAAGAAAGGAGGAGAAAAGGCGTATTGAGGAGCTATTGTTTTGTAGGGTCAAAACAGACCTCCCCCATTCAAATCACAGTTGTGCCGATTCATTTAGGTGTTAAAATATAACAATTTAATACAATAAGCAAATAAAATTTCAAAATAAAAATAAATAAAATTGCCAAAATAATCAATCAAATAAAATTACAAAAATAAAAATACTTAATTAAATTATAAAATACTAAATAAATGTCAACTGTATGTTCAATTGCAAGGTGGGTGTGGCTCATGACCACGTGATCCTTATACTCTTACGCAAACAGAATCATGATGTGACCCCCTTCTGATACTCGTGCCGCTTTACCATCCCCCTGCAGCTTTCCCCCTGTGTTGATTTGTTCCCTCCTTCTGCCACGCGTAGACAGGCACTTCCTACTCCCACCTCCTCTGCTGCCTGAACATCTTCTGTATTGAAAGAGTTGAGAGAATAATGCATATTTTAGGAATCATGATCTTCGAGCTAAGATTATAGTCTCTGCTCATGTTTTAATGAATTAAATATTATCATTTTGATAGTTAATTTAATTAATTCAAACACATAATAAGTTTAAATGAAAGATTCATGCAATAAATAAGAATGTGATAGAATGCAAAAACAATAAAACCAAGAATAATTATATAAAGTACATGGTATAATTGTAGGGATTGTCATTATGACTTGTGTGTGTGTGTATTTTTTGTATAAATATCACATATATTAAATGTTAGAATTGTGTTAAGCGAAATTATTTAGTGAATTTTACGGTGGGTGTGATAGGATTTCTATTCAAAACATAAAAAGGTGAAATTGCAAATAATTTTATTTGGTTGACTACTAAATTTTTGATATAGCCACCTTTACATTTGAAATTGAAACCTGTTTCTGTAAGTTATTTGATCCAAGAAAAGAATTATCCTAATCGCACTTCCTCTAAATAATTTCTCGGGAACTGAACTTTATTTTAGAATTATTCTGGTTTTCCCAAAATGTATGAAAATCATTGTTTTTTTTATTAAACCAGGTTTTTGTGTAGAATTGAGTCAGACATGGAACAAACTGCCAGTTTGAAAACGATGCCAGTATTCTTCAATCGGAACTTGAAGTTCGTCTTAGTATATATTTCATTAAAATTTATAGACACACATTTTAAAATAGTAACTAAAGCTTTTATTCAGCATAGTTACTATACTTATTGAAAGTATTATTTTCTCATTTCACTAACACCATGAGTTTCGAAAGTTTAATTTCAAGAAAAGGTTCACAGAAATATTAAATAAATAGAATATTTATGATTTGTGTGCACTAAATTATCTTTATTATGAAATTAAATAAATACTTGAAATACTCTTTGCAGAAATTTTAACAGTATCATATATTAACTTTTTTAATGGTAATTATTGTCTGCCCTCTCCATATGAAAGAAATCTAAACCTGGACTCGTCGGAAAACATCACACAAGATCACTGTTGCAGTGTCCAGAATGCTCTACTCCAGGCTAACCGAAGGCGACAGTGAGTTGCGGTAACTGGAACGCATCTGGCAGGCCTACGAGCATATAGACCAATGTACCCTAAGTCTCTGTACACGATCTGCCTTGAAACTGTCGTGCCTGATGAAAGAGAGCTGACGAGACACGTCTGATACTGCCTCCGTCTGTTTCTTTTGGAAGTAACTGCCAAATACCGGTCCTCATTTGGCATTGTAACTCGGACGTGACCTGTGCTGTACCGTCTATTCACACTACTATCATCTTGGAACCGTTGCCAAAGCATGTAGATGACACTCTGGACGATTCCAAGTTCCTCGGATACTTCCAGTTTTGTACGTCCGCATTCCAGACGGCCGATAATTCTATCACGTAAAACATCATCCAAATGCTTCATTTGTGCCATAACTAAGCGGTTATTGCACTGAAAGGCTTTTAAAGAACATGTGAACAATTTTACTTTTTTGCAACCACTCCTTATATACCTATGTCTTACACTCTCGTCATTATGATATACTATCAGCACCATCTGGTGGTTTCTTGTAATTTTCATATTAATTTTCTAGATGTATGTGATAATTCTACATGTGCAATTTTTATTTTAGAGTTCAATTTCTGTGTGATTCTGTGAATTTTCCTTAATTTATGGGCATGAGAGTATATAGATAAAAAATTGGATTTATTTACAATAATGCCTCTAAAATTAGTATTTAGCTTTTAAGAAGGCTCTTTAAAAATGTCTGCCTAATATAGAAAAAAAATCAACGATTAAATTCTTTACTAACTAGGAAGAATAGGATTTATTCCATTAAAATGTAGAAAAGTAAAAAATATCGAAAAAATTATTTTCAGCTATTTATTTGTAATGAATTCCTGCAAGCAATTATATATTATGATTCCTGCAAGCAATTATGTATTATATTATGATCACTCAAAATAAAACTTTGAGTGATCTAAATTTGTCAATGTGCTCAATTTATTTTTTGTTTAACCATTTGTATGTGTACATTTAAAGCACTCTGATATGTAATTCAAATTATTGATGATGTGAATTTCATTCTAAAAATTCAGTCAAAGAGCATGCAATTTCCACCAAATAGGTGGATGCTCAGTCCAGGTTTTTCTACTGCTTTATGATCTAACTAGAATTTTAGTGAACAAGGATTAAAGGGCTTCAAATTGAAATAAAATCCTGTATCTTGAGATATATTCTGCAATCCCATCACAAGTGCTTCTGATCACACTAGGGATTTGATTCTTTCACAGCAAGCACTTGTTCTTTTTATTCCTTTACTTCCTTATTTCCTTTAGAGCAATAACGTAAAGGAAACTAAGAATAAAGAACCAATTAAATTTATTAGAATATGCAATGAAGATCAATGTTATGATGACATAGGTTTAATTTCCTATAATGCATTAAATTTTAATGATCTAAAAGTTGAGCCTTTGATCAGTCTCAACTTGTTGTTCAAACTGAGAAGATTTGATAAATTTAATAGATAATAATCTCTCTCATATTTCTCTGACTGCAACGGAAACTATGCATATCAAATTTTACCAATGTTCTTATAATTTAGGTTCTGATTAAATTAATTTCAGTACCATTTAAATTAATTTCCGTTATTAATTTAAATTTCAGTACCATTTCTTAACGTTTTTGAATGTTTTCTTTAAATTTTAAAAAATTAAAAAAGTTCGGGTAAATTTGTTTTTAAAGAAACATTAAGCCTCTTTGGCCAATGGATTCTTTTATGGATTGTAATGTAAGCAATAGAATTATTTATAGTCCGAGAATTAAAAAAATAATTTGAAAACATATTAATAAGAAGAAACTAAAAGAAGTGAATTAATATAACCAACCTTATGTAAAATGCTAAATGAATTCTTATATGACAAACTAAAATATACTCAGACTTAATTACCTTAATTTTTTTAAGTTTTGTGGTTCAAGAAACCTTAACTGCTATAAAAAACAAATGAAAATTAAGTTTGCTTATAAACTATTACCATGCTTTATTCAAATGAGTGATCTTCATCACTCACAAAAGTTTTTAATACTCTAATAACAGGATTTAAGTACAATCTGCTAATAAAATTTACAGTTGAATAGGAAATTCAATTTGAATAAATTGTTTAGTGTATAAATTTACTTTAGAGAATATTTACTAAATCATATTATATTATTATTCCGGTCACTAAAAACATGAAACTAAAATAATTTCAAGTTAAACAGTTTTTTTATATATTTTTAGTTGCATAGATTTTTGATATTTATATAAATAGGGTTATCTGTCATTATTCTTTTAAATATGATAATATTTTCCCATATATCAAAATAATTTGACATCCTACAAAGGGGGCCTTTCTAAAATTGCATTGCTTCCAGATCTTGATATCTGAGTGATTAAAGAGTCTCTTTGATAAGTGAACTGTACAAGCTTGGAATTTGAGAAAGAATTTTCGAAGAAATTTTAATTATTGACAGTATTTTTTTAGATTAAAGAGGTTATGAAAAAGTAATAATGTGGTTTTTATCTCCATACATTAAAAAATAATAACAGAACGTTTAAAACATAACATTTTTCTAAGCATTATAGAAATTCTTTTATCATGAGACTAAATATTACAGCAGTTAATATTTTTAAGTTTTTAAAAAGTATGCTCTTTTTATCTCATTTACACAACTTAAAGAATATTAAGAAATTGCCAGAAATACCAACACATACAGAATATTTTTTATAAAGTGTCAGTTTGACATAGGAAGTCAATCTTTGCATGAATAGTTGGATGATAAATGCTGTATGAAAAAATATTAAACATTTAAAATTTGGAAAAGCTGGTAAGACGATCGGAACAAGATATCATTTCTCTCTCTTTTCCCAGTTGCATATTAAAAACTGGAAAGTTGGGCATCCAATAGTCAATCAGATTTTAGGAAGTCGAGATTAATTGTTGCTTAATTATTCTTTCTTGAAACAAAATTACTATTGCACAGGTTTATTGATCATGTGGTTCAAGTATAAATTTTCTCGTTACTATCCATTATTGGCAAATTGTAATATTCAATTAGTGCCAGAAAATGTTGTGAACAGCTAACAGTTTTGGTGTTTGTAAATAAAGTCTATTTTCACAGTTCGTTGAATTTTGTTGAAAAATAATTTCATTTTAAACATAATTTAATTATTTTTTACCAAATGGTTTATGTTTGTAGCTCGCATCAAATATCTTAATAAGATAAAATAAACTTTAAAAACCTGACTCATAAAAATTTTAACGTTTTTAAACTAAACATGAATATAAACTTAAATCAAATTTTAATAAAGTTAAACTAAGCAAATAGTTTTACGATTAAATTATGTCTTAACAAAATTAAATTTAAAAAAAATAATTTTATTCATATTAAAAGAGTGAACTCCATACATTATTAATATATGCTTATTTAGGAAGATCAGAATATATATATAAGCTTCAAACCAAAGTCCTAATATTCTCTGAGCATTTCAAACTCAACTCTCCAAACGGAGTGCAGTCGAGAAAAGCAAGTTCTTTCAAATAATTCAGCTGTCTTAAGAGAAAAAGAAGACTGGTGCGGGCTCATTTTTAGAATAGTCTTTTGATTTTGCTTCTGTTTGGTCTTTCTAGCTGAACTTATATTTCTCTATAGTGTGGTTTTCTTTAGTATAAAACAATTTTTAAGAGATTAATGAGTATGAGAAATGAAAAATAAATTAAAATATGCAAGAAAATGCAAACAAAATGAATTAATTGACATTGATTGATAAATTTAGAAAGACGCGTAAAAATATAAGACTAAAATTCGATTAAACATATCACAATAATAGTATTTTTAAAAATATTATATGCATATATCTGTATATATCTATGATATTTAAAAAAATAAATGTATACCGAAGCATTTTTGGTTAAATAAATCTTTAAATCTTCAATGACTCCGATTTGGAAGAAACTTTTCAAAATAAAATATTTAATAAAATGAGAGCATAAGTTACAATTTATTTTTTCTAGTTCATAATTGCTTGCAGGAAAATTATCCAAAAATCTAATCATAGAGCAGATCATAACATTTTTTAATTAATTATATTTAAGAGGAGCTGATTAAGAATTCCGCTATTTAACAAGATTTTATGATAATTTTTATAAACAATTACGAACTAGAAAGAATCCTAATTGCTTGCAAAAATTTGTTTCTCTGCTTTTAGCTCAGAATTCAAATAAGAGACATCTTATGAAAACTTATGTGAATAAAAGCTGAATAAATTCAAACGAAAATTAATTTTAAGGGTTAATAGTATCTGTTATCTATTTTAAAATCTTTAAAAGATTTTGCAGAAATTAAAAAGCTGATTGAATTGTCATGTAGATCATTTTGTTACTAAAAAGAAAGCGTTCAACTCAGAAAATAGTACATGTTGCTATTTGGCAAAAAGTTTTAAAGTATGGACTCGATAAAAATAAATGTGTTATAATCCCTTGAAATGTACATATCTTATGAGTGGTGATTGAAGAACAAGCCCACGTGAGGAACACGTTTCAAAAACATGTTATTGGACGCTCCCGATATAAGCCAAGTTAATTCTACAAGATCCACCTCATTTGCTCTTCCACCAGTGCACAACCATCCGTCCGATACAACAAGAAACGGGACCTTTGGCAACATGTTTTTAGTATAAATTGTCCAGCGACTATGTTTGCAGATGAGTTTCAAAGCTCTGTATCTTGTTGCCACTAATGTATCCAGAGAGAGTATGTGTTTTTATTCTGTTAATATAACTGAAGTGAATCAAGCATAATTTTGGGTAGATTGAAATACATTGTACTCGACGCATCAAAAAGCATAAAGAAAGGAAAAACCAAAAAATTAGCAATCCAATATTATTAAGATGTAAATAGTTGGGGACACAAACATACAATTTGATAACGTTTAGAATTTATTAACAACTGGATCACTTTATACAAATTTCTTTAGCTGACCTGCAATTATACAGTAAAAGGAGTCAAATTTAGAAATTAAAAAATCTAACAGTTAACCTTTTTCTATTCGTTAGGCTTAAAGAAGCTTATAAATGAAAACATTTTTTAGTTAAACTTTAAAATATTAAATGACAGGTTAAATTAATAGAATATATGTAAAAATATAAAAATTAGCTTTATGCTTCAAAAATTCAATCCTCTTTAATAAAGCAATGTCTTTCAGAAATTTAAAAAATCCCAATGAATTGCAGTCTCTGCAAATATTAAATTAAAAATAACTGTTATGAATCCCTCTTCGTTTCTAAGATAAGTAAAAAATAATAAACTATAATACTTGGTAATTTACATATCATTGCGGCCTAATAGTAATACAGCACCGCTTTTAAGAACGAAAGAACCCAGGTTCGATGCAAGCCACTGTGAAACAAAGGGAGATTAATGTTGACCTTCCATATCTGGAGAATTAGGAATTTTGTAGACTCTCTTCCTTGCCTCACATTTTATCCTTACATCCTGACCATCAAAGCATTCAACAAGAGCCTTTCGAGAAAAATTTTCTTAATGAATAGAGAAACAGTAATTTATGACTTAAGTTAAAATAATGGAAACCAAACAAGACAAAAAGTAGGAAAATCTCGTTCATTTGTAAATGACAGAATTCACAACAAGCATTTTATAAATGGGTACTAATAAAAGTTTATAAAAATTGTTTATTTTATTTTTGTTCTAGTTTTATTACATACAAAGATTCAGATGGTTGGCTTATCATTCAACGATACTTTTTTGCACGCTAGGGCTAATTAGAGCAGGAATATACAGAAGGAGGGCATTCTCTCTAATTAATGTATAATACATCTAGATAAGGTAATTTGACAGAGAGATATTTGAATTTACATATATTCAATAGTTATATGGTATATGCATGGGAATATATATTACTGATTAAAATTATGTTTTTAAAATTTCGTATTTTGACGCTTTGTTAGATATTCAAATGAATAAGTAGTGTCATATATTTTCTAGAAAGCGTATAAAATTAAGAGATGATATCTAATTAAAACAAATCATAATATTTTCATTCACCAAGAGAAGCTCAAAATACTTCGTAACGCACACCAAAGGTTTTACCAAGTTTGTAAGCATTTAGAAGAGTATCGTTTCGATGTTAACGTACTTTTTTTTAACTTTGAAATAATGAGCGTGTGTTGTCTTAAGGCATTAAATTTTAAATACATCTCTTTTTAAAAAATATTATGTATTTGTATGACTTGTGCTTAAAAATGAATACATTTGATAGAGGTCTTCATTAAATGATATTTTGCTGAGCTTTAAGTTACCCTCTTTGCAAATTAATTCTAAAGCGTAGTTTCTATGAAAGGGCACATGGGTATTGTAAAAGATTCAAAAGATATTGAGAAGAGATTGCTGCTCCTTGGCTTAGGGAAAACAGCTGGTGAGTACCACATTTTCCGTAAAGTTCTCTTTCCAGAAATTCCAGATTCGTGGTCAGACACCCTCATCAAGACCAGGCTCGAGTGGAAAAGAAATCTTTCCGCGCTGAGTCGGAAATTAAATCAAAAAATTTTGTATTCATCAATGATTTTATTTTTAGTAAAATGTTGTGTCTAATTGCAATGCATATTTTTAAACATTTATTTATTCAGATATTTTGCTTTGTTATGACAAAATACTTAAATTTGTATAAGAGAAACAAATATTTTGCGTATTAAATTTAGGATGTTCTTAAAAAGCGAAATCTCATCTTTTCTACATAAATTTACTAATTAAATTTGGCATCTATCAAGCATTTTTTTATTCTGGTTTGAAATCTAAATTCAAACATAAAAAATAGTTAAATCTATTGCCATAGTTCCTAACAACTGGAGTATGTTTTAGCATAGTGGTTTGTTCAGGTCTTAAACCAGCATAACATTGACGAGTAAATTTTATCCACGTTACAAAAAATAATCTAAAATATTCAATTTAATAAATACTTTTATATATCAGAAAAATGTCTTGATATCCAGCTTCTTTTTAAAATAAATGCAAATTTGCTCCCACTATTCCTAAACTTTCATATAACATTCGATTGTCTTTTTAACACAAGTGATATTAAGTATTTTTAATTAGTTGTGAAAGAAAATATTACTTTTGCATGCTCAGAAAAATTTTATTGTTTACACATGCCAACGTTCTATATATTTAGTGTTTATGGTATCAAATTATTTTTATTTTCCATTTCAAAATGTGTTCTGAAAAAAGTAACTGTACTCTTCAGTAACTAGTTCAAAAATATATGTGCAAAAAATACATGTAAATATTTTATTCATTTTAAAAAATAATTTTTTAATAAATGTATACAATAATAGTACACAAATGCATAAAGATATTATATTCAGTAAGTATAATCATTTTTGCAGAAATCAAAAAATAGTTTAAATTTGTATGATGCAAGATAACATTTCTCAATTTTTTAACTTATTGCGTTTTTAGTATTTGAGAGTATACTCTTTTATTTTTGTTAAGAAATCCCCTGACAGCATTCGTAACTAAACTTTACTAAGAGTACGAGGCTCCTGACATTCACAAAATATTCATCCACCTTGATAGACGAAAAACATCTAAATTCGAATACTTGTAGTCACGATTTAAGAAATTTTAATTTCTTACGATATTCGACTTTACACCTATTCAAACTCAATAAATGTTAAATAATTCTTAAAATTCAAGTAATTTTTTCGGAATTAGATGAGCAGCAGATTCGCCAATCTTACATAAACCTTTTTTGGTATTTCGAAGGAAAAGAACTGATTATATACTTCATTTACTCCAATATTTATTATGAGTCCATTTTAATCTTATCAGATGGTTTCCAGAAGTCGAAGAACAGGAACCCCTCCGTTTGAGTGGAGCTCTACTCAAGTCACTGCCGATAAAAAAAAGTTGAAAGACATGAAGAATCCAACCCAAGATCCGTCCTGCTCATTGCGGGGTGATCGCACTGTCCTGCGTGCGAAATGATACACAAAGCCAAGATTGGGGGTTTTTTTGCTTGCTTCTCAATCCACTCTATTAGTTGACAACCTTGGTTGTGCTAAAAAAAGAAACAATTAGCAGCCCCATAAAGAAACCTTTTCTTAGGATATAGAATTCCTTTCTTTTCTTCTAATCCATATTTTAAATTAAAATGAATTTATTATATTCAGTTACCCTGCAAAAATTAATATATTAATGCGATATTATCGTTCATTGATTAATTCCAGATGGAAATAATGAATGACCTCCCTTTGAAGATGTCTTAGGTTTGGCTAGTGATTGTCGCTTTCATTTTTTACATACGGGAAATATTTGTTCATTGACTTCCTCATGAAGGAATCTCACTTCAGTAAGCAATCGATTCGACACCATTCTTCTCTCCTCATAGAAATGGTTAAGAATTAGTTCATAACTTTGTTTATAAATTTTAGTTTCTTTGTCTTTAAAAAAAGTTTTTCATTATTTTCAGCTAAAAATAATTGTATTCAAGTAGAAACCAATTTATTCGCGTGTCCTCTAAATGTATTCGAACAATTTTAGAGGATAAAAATATTGCCTCATTAAATTTCATGCGAATAATAGGGTTATTAATGTCTCTAATATAAAGCATTATTCATAAGGTTTTAAATTTCAAATATATAATTTTTGCAAATTAAATATTTAGACAGAAAACATTAGATGTATTTTACGTTATTTTCGCAAGAAATTGTGATTTGATTATATTGTTTTCAAATTTCACTGTAAAAATTTTGTAAAGCAATATTTTAAAAACTATTTATTAGTTACAGTTATACAGTTTTCCAAATTTTTTCATTCTAATTTTTGCGATTAGTATTCATTGAATTATAAATTAAATATTCCTACATTCTTTACAAAATAAATTGTTACATATTTATGCTTTAAATGAACAACACAGACGCTGTTTTGACAATGAAAAATAATTTTCAATCATATATTTTTTAGTATCGTGTGCAATATTTTACTTTAATATTAATAGTACAAATAAAATGTTTTCAGCCATTAAAAATGGTATCCTTTTATTTTCGAAGTGCTTTCAATTATAGTTTATTTCTTAAATTGGTATAAAACCCTCAAACTGTTTTATGCTTTCTTAAATAATAATAAATAAAACGTGTTAAAAAAACACTTCGCTTCTTAAAAATAAATGTCTGCTTTTATGAGAATTGCTACAAACCAATTTCATCTCAAAAATATACATACATTTTTAAATCAAAAAGATTTCAACACATTATCAGTATTATTATATTACACTTCACAAATCTGTACTTTGTTCATAGAGTATTAATAAATCTTTAATATCTTTAGAAACAGAAGTTTGCTTTGGGCTAGTTTTTATCGCTCTACTTCTTTGATTTAATCGTATACATGTTTGGTGTATATTTTATTCATTTCATTAATGTAATGCGAAAAAAAAACATTTCTGTTTACTGTACTACTTAAAAAAATAGACTTATGTGTTTAATATTATATTCAAACCAGTTAAGGAATTGTTTACTATAGAAATGGAGTTTATTTGATATAGAACTTCTAAAAATTATTAAAAAACAATTATTTAAGACTTATAAGAAATTAAAAATTACTCATTTTAAAAAATTTAGAAAAGTCACTAGTGAGCTAAAAGCAAAATGACAAAATTTCTGTGAGAAAATCTCCTTTTTAATCATTACCTATTATAATAGGACATTAATTTATAATTTTAAGTATTTAATAAAGAAAACATTCCATTTCATAATGAAGCTTCTCACACTCTTAGAGTTCAAGAAACAAGAAAAGTCTGCAATTGGATCATAACTTGTAAGTAAACGCCATTGAAACTGTCAAAATAGGCCTCTTCCCCCTTCAGATTTCGGAGGTATGTTATTGGATGTGGTTTTGAATCATTTGGACTCATTAGGAAAAGATGATTTCGGAGCTTGAATTTCAAGCCTCAATCTATTTCGTTTTTTATGCAATAATCGAAGATAATCGCAATATTTTAACTCAATTTGCAATTCAGCCGGAGCAAAAAAGCGCTGGAGCAAGACTCATTGAAATGATATTTAATATGGGTATTGATTAGAAACTATATCCATTTGAACTACCTTAGCTTCGTCGCTTGAAACCTATTGAACATTACAGGAACAGTCACAAAAATGAACTGAGTAGCACAGTCAGCAAACACAATCAATTTCAAATCTGAGTTTCAAAACCGACCAGTTAAATTCACTAAGAGAATATGGAACATATAAACCAGATAAAAGTTTTAATAATTATGGTTTAAAAAATTTTATGCTTTCAAGGTTACTTAAGTTCCAAAGTCAAATGAGTCCTTTATAAATATTTGTGGGTAATCCTAATCATTGTGTGCGGGTGTTATTGAGATTTTTAGACATGAGTTCCAGAGGTGACTCTTTGAATAGTAGTCATTTCCCTTTTTCCCTTTTCATATAAATTCTATACAATACATTCTTTCTCATTCTGTAACTTCTTTCCGATTTTAATTAGATAGTGATTCCACAGAATGTTTTTGATAAGATTCTCTAAGGAACCATAAGTTTATTAGACAGTTAACAGAAAGAAAATTTTTAAAAACACTCTGACAAATGGTAATTACAAAACTAAAATCATTTATTTATTCTCCTTCAAAGTTTCTGATTTGAAGGATCAATACAAGTTCCTTGAAACTCTGAGCAAAATTGTTTCACTTTATTTAATAGAGTATTGGTGCTTCTGAATTAAAGTATCTTATTTTTTTAAAATATAAATTGAATATTTTAAATTATGAATATCACGCTATTTCTTATTCTCGAAAGAAGGAAAATTCAGAAATAATTGCAGTCTAAAATTGAAAGAGCATTAAAAAAACTGTGCTCATAAATTGGATGTTTTCGCCAACTTTGGTCGTACTATCCGTAATCTTCTATTTGCCTCCCAGTGAAGCCCATTCTATCAGAAGAAGGGAAAATCCCTCAACAACAGGACAGAAATACATTTGCCACTTAATAATAAGGTAATGAAGAAAATGTTGATAAATTATTGATTTTTTAGGTTATATACATATTGATTGATGCAAATATTTTGTTAATTATATTTATAGAAATTAATATAAATCGTTGTAATATGACAAATAATAGCTTTAAAATCAATTCTCTAAAATAAGCATAGGAATATAACTAATAAATCATGTATGATGAAAGTGTAGCTAAAATGAAAAAGAACCTTATTGTATGAAAATATTTCCTTGCGTATATCCTGATATTTAATATAAGAAAGATTATTTGTCTAGAATTGTATCTTGAATAGTCTTCTCTATCAATGGGAAAATGACTTCCTTGGCAGTTACAGTGTGTGTGCAAGAAACTAAGTTATTCTCAAGCGTAATTAGACCAGAAATAATCTCTCAAAATAATAATTAAATAAAATCTGTGTTTAAAAAATACTGAACTTTGGAAAGTGAACATGTAATACTCTATGCATTGTTTTAGGTTTAATGAAACAAAATCCTACAAATTATAAGAGAGCAAAAAATGAAAAAGGGCATAATTCTTACACATGCATTCTATTGAATAAAAATTATAAATTTTATTATTTAGTTGTTGATAAGAAATTTTTGAAAACGTTAATATATTTTACTCAATTTCCTGTAAAACGAGATTGGAAATTATCTTTAAGTATCATACCAACAAAGTGAGGTTTAATATTTTAGTAATTTATTCTTTTCTAGTGTATATTCAGAAAACAAAATAAATGAGATCCAAAATGCGTCCAAGTTCTTTTCGTCAGCAACATTTGCAGGAATTCTCAAATCTCTTTTTACAGAATTTCTGCAGTCTCTGGAGGGGAATTTCCATTTCTTGATCACTTGTAAATAAAGCACCAGAACCGAATCCAATTATTGGGAAATTTTGCTTAGGAAGGTATTTGAATTTCTAGAATAAAATGGCGAGTTAATAAGAAATTAAACAATGTATTAGTTAAATAAAATCCAGTCATTTAAAACCTAATTATTCACAATAAAACTAGTGTAATGATAATTTAACATATTTTATGATAACCAAAATAAAAGTACGTGATAAAAAAAAACCTAGTATAAATTCTCATAATTTTTTTTTAATGGAAAAGTAGAAAATTGTTACAAATCTGTACTATTTTCCGATACATTCAACACTTTAATGAAAATTTTTTATCATATTTTTTTTAATAATTTTTTCGTAACTTTGTTTTTCTCTTTGATGTGAGCTGATAATATTATCATTACGTTGAATAACAAAATTTTTCGGATGTTCAGGTTTGTTAACTGATACGTCTTCCTATCGAGTTTAATTTTGAGTTTAATAAAGAAGGATAATTCGATTATCTCTTTTCATATATATATATATATATATATATATATATATATATATATATATATATATATATATATATATATATATATATATATATATATATATATATATATATATATATATATATATGTATATATATGTATATATACATAAAGTATATCATTAAAAACTAGTAATTCTCTTTAAATACTTTAATTATTTATGATTAAATTATTACTGCCTGTATTTACCAATTTAACCATGCTCAGTTATTTATTTTGAATGATGAATGATGCAATGCAAAATAATTTATAAATTTGATGTACTTTATTATGTTCCCTCGTATGATATAATTTTTGAAACATTTTATTCACTTCAATTTTTTTAGTTTCCCTTCTACTGTTGCAACAGTCTTATATTAAGTTTATTATTTTTTAAAAATCCTTTTCAATTGAAAGACTCCCTGATCTTTCATTTCCAAGGCATCAAATTTAGAAACTCTTATTCTTGATCTAATAAAAATTACGTTCTGAAAATGAAAGTCTCATAGAGTTCCTTTCTTATTGACTCCCTAGAATTTTGCGAATATTTCTTTTTCTTGGCTTCACTCTGTCTTGCAGAGAAGGTTTCATTTCAATAAAAGTACAGGCAGCTTTTCTACAATCTTCGATAAATAGACTGAGTTATTCAATGAGTTGCTCTGTCGCTCAGCACTCTCTGGTGAAGTCTTTCATTTCTCCACGCAGCTCGCTCACATGAAGGATGTATTTTATGTGCCCCAGTTGCCAACCCAACAGATCTTCGGTTGGGGCAGGTTTCGAACTCATTACCTTCCGATCATGAGGACGACAACTCTATCAACCAGTATATCTATAAGTGATTCTCAACATTTTACACCTTACATTTGAATTTAAAATGATTTTTTTTAGTTGAATTTTCTTAAGTTACATTAGAAAAATAAGCATTTTGAGAAATCACTTTAAAATTATTTGAACAATTCTATTAGTTGTTTATTAAATTTAGTTTTCCAGTCTAATAGAATGCATTTTGGAAATGAATTATACTGTGAAAGATTAGAATTGCTTTTATTGTGAGAGGAGAAAAATTTACTGTCAATTGAATTAAAAAATATTTTTTTAATTAAAGGAAAGATATATATTTTTCATATAAACTGAAACTGTTGATTAATAAAAAAAACTAGGTTTAATAAACATCTTTAGAGCAGTAAAGTATATTAAAAGAAAGTAGTTAGCAGAACTTTTCCCTTATTTTGTCTACAATAATACATTTTTTAATGGGAAGTAAGAGTTTTTTTTCTGGTTTCATGATTATTACAGGAGTCGGATAGTATCAACGTTTATAAAAAGATTACGAATATGTTTACGCTTTAGATCTAAGTAGATTAAATTGAAAGGGACATCACTGAGAGAGTTCCTTTCTAAAAAATTTTGATTTTGAAACGAGAACTGGAGCCAAGCGTGGCCATTGACAGTACAAGAATTATTAAAAACCATAGAATGATTAAAAAATAACTCTATTTTATCTCAAATGAATTTTATCTCCCTATAATAATATGTTGATGCTATTCTCTTTTTTCCAATTTGACATACAGTGTAAATTCTGTACATCGAGTTATTTAGTTATATGAATTTAATTAATTAAACAAATTTATTTCATTTATATATTATTTCCCCCATCAACCACCAGGCTAATATAATGTGTGTTTTAGGAGGAATTCCCTTGTGAGTGGGGATCAGGAGCAGCCTGGCATCCGTTTTGCTCATTCATTGGAGTCCCTATCATATTCTTGCGAGCGATGGCACTCGATTGGAAACAGTGTCCGTTACTCATCTCAAACAACATGTTTATTCATGCATTTAGAACTGCAAGACAAAAGAAAGTTCTAAAGTGTGTTTAATTTATCTATTTTTGGTCCAACATGTATTCTTATTTTGAAAGTGTGATATTTGAACAGTCAAACATTGCATATTTTAATTTTTATAATTTCATTTTAAA
Source organism: Latrodectus hesperus (assembly GCA_037975125.1). Classification (NCBI taxonomy): domain Eukaryota; kingdom Metazoa; phylum Arthropoda; class Arachnida; order Araneae; family Theridiidae; genus Latrodectus; species Latrodectus hesperus. The sequence goes on along the minus strand of CM075854.1, from coordinate 114,643,775 downwards.
AATTATTTAATAATTTTAATTTAAAAATTATGATGAGAAAATTATTTTTAAAATAGTAATTTAAATCCACTTTACAAGTAGAAAATAAAATAAATAGAAAAGACGTACAGCAAAATTTAATAATAAATGGAAACCATGGGCAACATAAAAGTTTTATATCTTATTATAATATATGAAGTTAATGAGAGAGAGAGAGAGAGAGATTTTATAGATACCGCATTGCTTAATCTGCAATTAATTCAATATTTTATAAAAGTACACAAAATAGTATAGTAAAATGCTGCATACATATTCTTGATAAAAAAAGTGTTCGAATATTATTTGAAACTGTACTTAAAACAAATGTAATTAGGGGACATCAGATAATCTTTGTGAATATATACGTTTATTGAATATTATACACATTTCATATCCAATTTATACTTGAAAGTTTTTTAGATCAAATTTTTTTCATTTTAAATTACATTATTGATGTACCTATGAAAATACTTCGTTTAACTCTGTACTCCGTTTATTGAATACATTACGCCTTACTGCTTAACATATCACAATAATTACCTTAGACTATATTAAATTCTATAATTCATTACGAAGGAATTGCAATTTCAAAAAATAGGCAAATATTTCAAAAGCTTTTAAAACTAATTAAATAGTAAATTTGGGAATATCAACATTTTTTAGCGCTCTACAGAGCTACAGATATTTGAATGTATTTGTTACATTAAATATTTAATAAATATCAATTTAAGTACATGTTTAATGGGTATTAAGCTATTAAAATTTATAATAGATTGTAAATGGGCAAATTTTTCAAAATCAAACAATGGTATTTAAATTTAACGAAAGTATAACATTCAATTGATCCTATTTTTACATGAGTTAAAAAAATTTTTTTAAAAGAATAATAATTATTAATGAATTACTTTTATAAAACATAAATTCAGCACGAGTTACAAATTTTATAAATATTCACAACTAAATATATACACTGACCAACGTTAAAAATGCTACGCCAATAAGCAATTGCATGAAAGTGACGAAATTCGAAAAAAAGAGTAACGAATAATAAGTGATCTGCATTTCGAAATGATATGCATAATACAGAGTGAGAACAGGGTTGGGTCTGTAGACTGTAACATCACCGTGGACGACGATAACGAAACAACACGTCTAGGCACAGAGTTAATGAGAGAGTGGATAGAATTTTGAGAAATGATTCTCCATTTACTATCAACCATTTGCCAAAGTGCGTCTTCTGAAAGAGGCAGTGGCAGGGTTTCCAAAAGGCATCCAACAACAACCCAAACGTGTTCGATTGGTGAGATATCTCGTGAGCACTATGGTTAGGGCAGCAGCTGTAAACCTTGCATGTTAGCTGATGCGAGCAATTTGCAGCCGGATGTTATTCTGCTGATAAAGGGCATTGGGCTCCCCTGAAGATACGGGAGTGTCACCGATCGCAACACATCATCTACGTAACATCAAGCTGCTATAGTGTCATGAACACAAACTATGGGTGACCTGGAATCACGCCCCAAACCATGGTGCCACGTTGTCACATAGCGGGGAGTTCCACAATTGCTGACGGACTGGACCGGTCTCTACGTGGATGCCACACTCGAATGCAACGACTATCATTGAAGAAACAGAAGCGTGATTCATATGAGGTGACAACTTGTGCCACTCCGTCATCCACATCGTTCTAATCTACCACCATTTCAGACGTTGGTGTCTATCCTGAGGAGTAAGTGGCTGTCTTCTTAATGGACGCCATAAGTGCAGGTCACTAGCAACTAATCTACGGCAAATGGTTCTGCTTGATAGGGGAGGATCCAGGGTGTTGCACATGCTGAAGATATTCAGTTGACGTGCTTTGCGGAACCCCCACCATCTCCTGTCGGACGCTCCTATTCACGCGTGCAGATTTCCATCTGACAATGACACCCCGTAAACGTGCCACAGTTCCTTCCACCACAGCCGCTGTGTGGTGAAAATGGTCCTAAACATGAAAATCCTAAAAATTTTATTACATTTATTTACATTTATTAGATTCTATAATACATTTATATAATCCCATAAACCTTTTAATTCCTTCTTTTCATGACACAATTCATATTTTTGTTTGGCATCGAAAGTTATATTTCCCCAAAAAAATGTCAACTGAAAAAGTATATTAATTTAAATATCCTGCAAGAAGAATCAATCGATAAATTTATACTAAAGAGCAAATAGAATTTTCAATTCCTGAAAAATGCTTTTAGTACACTCGTGTCCATAAATTAAGGATAAAGGATGTTCAGGCAAAGAAAGAGACCGAAGCAAATCAAAAGGGACTTATTTGTAAAGTCTATTTATTAAACAAAAGGTAAAGAGAAAAAAAGATGCTATATGTTAGACATCATTAATTAAAATTGCGATTTTTACTCCCTGGAGCAAATTTCAAAAAAGAACCAATTAACAAAAACTAATCTCACATGGTTGGTATGATGGTTAATACATAGTTTGCCCCCAGACGATGCAATATAGGCCGCAGAACACCTAGGCACGCTGAGTATCAAGTTATCGTTCTGATTGTGGGAAATATTACACCACTCATCAAGCCATGCTCTCCGAAGTTCCGGTAGACATGTGAGAGGGGGTTGAAGCTGCAATTGGCCGGCCAAGCATGTCTCACACATGCTCTATTGGATTCCAGTCCGGTGAGTATGCTCGTTTGTACATACGGGTGATATCCTCCGATTGAAGGCATTTGACAACAATGTTTGCATGGTGAGGACGGGCGTTGTCATCGATAAACAGAAATTATGCACCCATAGAAACAAACGTACATGTCTTTCCAGAATGATATCCCGATAGATGTGGCCTGTCATGGTTACATTCTGAACATGCAGGTTAGTTCAGGAACCCAGAATAATTCTTTACAAAACGAGCAATCCTGCACCACCGTAACAGTGTCGTTCAATGATGTTCTCTTGGTGGTAACGGGTACCTTTCCCACTCCGTATGAAAGTCCGGCGAGAATCAGATTGAAAGCTAAGCCTGGACTCCTCAGAAAACATCACACAAGACCACTGTTGCGGTGTCCACAATGCATGCTCACTACTCCAGGTTAACAGCAGGTGACAGTGAGTTGTGGTTAGTGGAACACATCTGATAAACCTACGAGCATATAGACCAATGCGCCCTAACCGTCTATGCACGGTCTGCCTTGAAACTGTCGTATCGGTAGCTGAAAAGAGCTGACGATACAGGTCTGATGCTGTGTTCCGTCTGTTTCTTTTGGCAATAATTGCCAAATATCAGTCCTCATTCAACGTTGTAATTCGGGGCAACCGTGCTGTACCGTCTATTCACACTACTATCATCTTGGAACCGTTGCTTAAGCATGAAGATGACACTCTGGGCGATTCCAAGTTCCTTGGATACTTCCAGCTTTGTACGTCCACATTCCAGACGGCCGATAATTCTACCACATAAAGCATCATCCAAATGCTTTCTTTGTGGCATAGCTATGCGGTTATTGCACTGAAAGGCTTTTAAAGAGCTTGTGAACAATTTTACTTCTTTTCAACCATTCCTTATATACACTTTCTTCATAGTAATGTAGTATCGGCGCATCTGGTGGTTTCTTGTAATTTGCATATTATTCTTCAAGATGTGTGTGATAATTCTACATATGAAATTTTTATTTTAGAGTTCAATTTCTGTGTGATTCTGAATTATCCTTAATTTATGGACATGAGTGTATTAATCATAAAAGAAGCCCTGAAAAATGCTTAAAGTATTAATCAAAAAGATTTTTTGTTTAATCATATATTGGTAAGTTTAGTAATGAAGACAATGTATGATTGAATTTTTATATCAAAAGTAAGCATATTTTCCATAACTGAACTTAAGTATTCAGGCAATGAATAATAATATATCTATAATTTTAATAAAAATGATAAATTATTTCTAAAAGTAGTTGCAATCTATAATTTGGAGCAATAAAAAACATTAGAGAAATTAATGAAATTTATCAAATAATAATTCATTTTTCTCTAGATTTTTGCAAAAATATGATTTAAAATCATAAACATAACACTAAAATTCTCAAGCATTTCACATTAAATGAGAAGTTATATATTTCATAAAAAATAGAGAATTAATAGTTAACTATACATAATTAGTATATATTACAGAGAGATTCACTGATTAAAATATTAAAATCCATTCTTCCGAAGTAGAAGGAACACTTGAAAAGTCTAAAGAAACTAAAGAACTATTTCTACATTGGTTAAAGATAGCAAAATTTAGAAAAGTAGTAAAAGTTCTTTCTATCGCAGCTTTTCCATAACCACCGAGAGTAAGTTAAGCAATTATTCATGAATCGTAAAGTCCTTTGGCATTACAATCTTGACAGTGATATATAATCCAAGTTTAATTAGATAAATGAATTTACGATGCAAACCTAAAGAGAATATAGCCAAAATTGAGTAGAAATTTAAGGCATAAATCACTTTAGCCGCTACTCTGACTTCAGATTTTTAAGGACTAAGGAGGAGTGAAATTATGAAATTTATAATTTTCATTTTGCCTTTTGAGTCCGTTTCAATCCATTATTTGTATGACAACAAACTAGTTAAATCCGAAAATAAGCGCAAGTTTAATTTTGGGGTAATTTAATAACACACTCCTCTCACTTTTTATAAAATTATTTAATCGATATATATTTTAGAAATCCATTTTATTAACAACAAAAAGTGTTGAAAAAAACTCCTCGATATATTTTATAACTAAAAATTTGTAAAAATTGTAGAAATAATAATTTTAATGTGTTTTTCGTTACTGATACAGTAATAATTTTAACTAATCGTTAAATAACTTAAATTCTAAATTTTATAGAAATTTTTCTCGCTATATTTGTGTCTCAAGTCAGCAAAAGAAATTATTTGAATTTCCATATAATTGTATGCAAAGGATGAGAAAGGGTTGGAAACACAAATCATTGCTAAAAATGAGATTCCCACCAGATATGAAAAGCACACAGTAGAGATTCCTTTCATAATATATTCTTTTTTTTTTTTTTTTTTAAATCATTTTTATAAGAATATGATTCTATAAATATATATATATATATATATATATATATATATATATATATATATATATATATATTACATTGTACCATATTTTCCTCTCTTCATGAAGACAAAGAATAGTTGCGGTTAAATCTTTGAATCATAAATAATGCTTTCTGTCTTGAATGCCTTCAAAGCATTTTTCAGTACGAGTAACAGGACAAAGCACAAGAATCAGGCTTTAAAAAAGAAAGAGTGAGGTTCAAGTTGATAGGGAACAATTATATATTGCATATAGAAATAGTTTAATGAAGACACAAAAATAAAACTTTAATAAATAACCTGCAGTAGTATTCTGCCTAAATTACAAATACAGAAATATTTTAAAATATTCTTCATATTAGTAATTTTAATATTAGAATTTTCTTTACTAAGCTCTATTAATTAAGTAAAATAATATTACTATTTGAGTAAGAGCAGATTTACTGTTTCAATTTTTATCTTAAAATGACACTATTGTAGAACCCTTAATATTCCCTACAAAGAAAAACAAAATAATTTTCAAGACACCATGCTAAATGCTTTTAAAAATAAAACGAATTAAAAATTGGAAATTATATATATCTAATTATAAATATATAATTATACATATATAATTATATATATATATATATATATATATATATATATATATATATATATATATATATATATATATATATATATATATATATATATATATGCATGTATGTATGTGTGTGTGTGATAATATATAAATAACTAAGTATCTGATATGAAGAATAAAAGAAAGGATACTGAACCTGTTGTTTTTGAAATTTTTCAATGTAGGCAAAAATTTTAGTTTTCTTAATTATGCACATCAAATCCATTTTAAAACATTAGGATCAAAAATCACTCAAATATATTTTGAATGCTAAGAAATGAAATGTGATCCACAACTTGTGAAAACGTCAGCGCTTGTCATGGACACCTTAAGATTTATAGAAATCGTATGTTTAATGACATAATGCAATATATGCTTCAGAAAATGTATTATATACAAATTAAATAGGCAATTAAATATTGTGCATATAGAAAATGTACTTAAAATGAATACCGGGATTTTTAATGAACTTTTGTCGTGGTTATAAATATCTTTTGGAATTTTTAATAACATCTTAGTGAATTTAAATGATACAAATATCGTTATTGTAATCAACAGTTTACTTTTAGTACTTTTAAAATTGCTAAAATCACTAAATAAAGTTTTTTGGGAGCTTCCTTTCACTTAAATTTTATAAAATAACGCTTTATATTTTTATTAGAATTATATAGTTCTTGATTATATTGAAAAATCACATATTGGTTTTCAAATGAGACATATTGAATATTTTTAACTCTCTATCATTTATTTTGATTTCACAGTAGTTATTGTGACGCTACTTTTGTAATTTTTAAAACAAAGAAAATCCAGAACTTGATGTGTAGCTTGGATTTTTTGTTGAAAAAGTAATCTTCGTCAATTGTTGTAAATCCTTCCGCCCAGAGAGTGCCGTCTGTTGTCGCGAGGAAGGACAGAAGGCAGAATCATTCAACAGTGGCTGCCATCAAATTCTGGACTTTCAAAGAGCACCTTTAAGCCATGGTGAGCCCGTAAAGCAATAACTTGGAAAATATTTGGACTCAGCTTCTTCAAGACAAATATTAAAATAGTAGATTGCTGATTCTTACAAACCACCTTATAAACATAATTGATGATGAACTCTCTAGTCAATTATTCCTTAAACATGAAAGAGTATATAAAATAGTTTCCCCGATTTCAGGGTGATTTTGCAGGGAATATCTCTGACACCTTAATGATAATGAAATGCGTTATTAGAATTTCCACCTTTCAGCTCTACAAGGGTCAGAAGTGATGGCACATTATAAAAAAATGCACTCGTGGATGGGCCATCATAGCCCCAAAAATATTATTATTATAGAATTGAAAGAAAAATATTCAAAATTGTGTGCATTATTTGCGTGAGCATTATTTGTTCACGAAAAAATATATATTCGAAATCAAACAAAACTTTGATGATTCAGAATGCTATGAGCAACTTTTTTGGTACAGAATGATGGAACATTTTTATACTGAAAATGGATTAAATATGAATGCATCCAGTCAATCGCTAGTCAAAATCTGCGAAAGTTGCCAAAAGTGACCTCTGAAGCAAATATCAACTGACTAGATTTCTTGCAACTGGCAAGGCAAGACGCATAGTTTTTATTCAATAATTATATTGAGAAGAAAATATCGTCAATAATGAATATTACATGGCATTAATCATACGATTGAGGGAAGAAATTACGAAGAAACTTGTCGAAAAAGAGCTCTATCACCAAAGCAATTATTTTTTTATCAAGTTGCTCAAAACAACTGCGAAATTTTGCATGACTTTCATATTTAACTGTTACCACTTTCTTCATCTGGCTTCCAAAGAGTCCCACATTTCTTCAGACGTACAAATGATACTGTCGAAGAAGTGGCTTCCGAATATGTAGTCTATTTTGAAATCATTTTACAAAAGGGAAATTTTAATTAGAAAAACGCTAGAATTAATGACTCTTGATAAAAAAATTTTTATTCATTCAAATTTTGCTTCATTAATCATCCTATGGACCTATAAAAATTCATACAATATAAAGGAAATGAAAAAAAAATACTCTAGGCCAAAGTTTTTTCTCGATAATATTTTTCAACTCTCATTATTTCACTTTTACAAAAATGATTCAAATTTTAAATAATTTTAAATTTTAATTACTGAAAAAGTAGTCAATTTTTTGAGAATTTGTATAGTAAATTTAGACGTTATGGTATGTTTTTAATCTTAAATTGATAAGCCTTTTTCAATAAAATATATTGTTTGGAAGCAGAAAGTATATCTAAGAAAAGTACAAGAGTTTTTTAATTAAAAAAAATGCTGTGTTTTGTAATAAACAGTATGAGAAATTCATATATAAATATTTCAGTTGTTTTATAATTGTTTTCTTTGATTAATCTTTTACTCTAAAATACAAGGTAATTTTGTACATTCACACATTTTTTTAAGTTTTACTATATTAAAAAAATATAGCTTTTGAATATATAAAATCTACATTTATACATTTTTCATTCCACATATACACTTTTAATTCTATTTTACTGTATCAAAACATGTACGTTATAGGTATTTGAAAATTGAATAGTAATTATGTAATGGCCAAAAACATTACAGAAAAGCGCGAGTAAAGAGAAGAATGCTGCAACACTTTCCGACTTTTACATTAAAATCTATGTTTGGTCTTTTAATTCATTTCAAATCCTTTCTTTTCCTGGAACATCAGATCTAGAAATTTCTGCCATGCATTTATTCCAACATAACTCTTGATAAGAGCTTTCCTGCTCCAAAAATATCTTGTTCTAGTATTAAAAAAATATTTTGCAAATTTTAATATAATCTATATTTATAGATCATACATATTAAAGCTACTTCTCTTCCATGTGTAAATGAATTAATATAAAACAAAACAGAGGAAATGTTTATAAGAATTAATCTCTTTTAAGGATTAAAGTTTTGTTCTTTAGAATTAAAACTGAATTTATAATTTTCTTTAAAATTTATATAGCAAGAGAGAGGAGGCTAGCTCCCTTCCAGTACTTTTTCTAAGTAAAAAAAACATGAACTAATTGGTATTCTTTTAAACCGAATGTGTTCTTAACAATGTAGATTTTGAAATGCTAGTGTACCAACAGAATTCTCTAAATCATGACTAAAATTGAATACATTTCTGAACAAGCCTTGCTTGAAGTTATTAAATTAGGATCTGTTGCTTTCAGTAAACGTTATGAGTGGTATTATATATTTCACGCAATGCTGGTTGAGTGATTACAAAATAAGGATCAATTTAATAATCATAAAATAAAAGGATAGTTATTTAACACATGAAGCAATATAAATCATACATTTAACTCACTGTAAGTAATTTATTACAGTAAATTATTGTACAAATAATTTATTGTTTTGTAATACAAAATGTTTTTTTTTTCTTTTCTTGAAGACTTTTTTCATATGTTATGTGTCACTTTTTTTAATACAGTTTTCAAGTAATGCGCATTAATATTTTATAGTTATCATATTATAAATTATTAAATATAATTTGAATAGAAAAAAGGAGGAAACGATTAGCCTAATAAGATTTTTATTCGTAGCTATTATTCGTTAGATTGGTCTAATAGTTTGTATGAATTATATATATAAAATCGTATAAAACAAACTATATAAAACGAAAAATAATATAAAATTGTTAAATCACTAAGAAAAAAATATTTCAATTGAGCATTTTATTAAAAATATTTTTATAGAATAAAATTATTAATAGCAAAATCTGTTTGTGTATATAGCTAAGAAATTATTATAAATCGAAAGTTTTTCAGGAAATAATATATTTTCTCTAAAAATCTGCAGATTCTATAAATTTCTAATGATAAAAAAGATCTTATATAAAATTACTCCTAAAATGCATGGAAAGTTTTTAAAGTAGAACAGCAGCTTAGAGTACTTTGAATAGATTTTAAAGAATATTTCGTGAAAATTTAAAATATATAAGTTAAAAAATCTAAATTTTTTAAATATATTGACAAACTTATTTTTTATTACATGTAAACTTGCATAAACTACAGAAAAGCTGTAATCCAAAATGCAACACTCTCTCTATGAAAATTGCATCGTTTTTTTAATTGAACTCCCAAGAGATGATCCATTCGAAAATTAAATGAATCCACATTTCCTCCACACCACCCTTGCACTTGCTAGTATTGCATGCTCTACTCGATTGATTTGGATCAATAATTCTTATTAAAAAATTGTTTTTTTAAATTGATAGAATTTAATTTCAGTACCCTTTCACCAATAACTATTGCTAGCTCACTTTTTAGTCTAGTTTGCTATTTATAATATTATTTTGATTTGACATCAGAAATTTGCTAGAGTTTAAAAGTTAAATGTGAACTGTATTCTTCCTCATATTCGGTGATAATATTTATTGTGAAAGAATTCTGATATTTTTTACAATATGTGTAGAAACTATCATATTATTTTCATATTACATGTATTTTCCACAGTTAGATTGGAATGTTTTAGAAACATAGGGAATAACATAACTAAAGAATTTAACTCATTATCTTCTTCTAAAATTGAGTAGTAAAAATTACATGCAGGAGTATTATTTATAAAAATTTTGTTTAGAAATTAAACGTTACTATAAGTTGCGTTTCATTATGCTTATAGTAAGGCAAGTATTGATTCTCGTGTAGCTGCTGAACAATTTTGAAAGGAATGCTTGAAAGGAACTTTGTAAACATAGAATAAATCTAATTACAATTTAAATAAAAAAATCCAAAAATGTCAGACATTGTGCATTTTCTAAACGGAGTGTGAAACAATTTTTGCTCCTATCATTAAAACTAATTTCAATTAAAAAAAGCAATTTTAATCATTTTTTTGGTAGAAATGCAAAATTTTGCTGGGATGATAATCTAGATCTAAATTTTTATCTACATATGAATTCCCGATCAAAGTAAGATTTCCAACGAAGTCTTATAATGTATAAAACGTACAAAATCGCTGAGTACAAAATTTAATCATTGCATCCCAGTAAGTATTCAGTTACCATTTTTTTTCCCAAAGTTGCTTCAAAGCAGCTTAGCTTGGTCAATTTCTAATTCAGGTCATGCAACTTTAAAACTTTACTTCGTATAAGTACTCTTTGCTACAGAAATATAAATAATATCAACTGTGGTACTTTCCCTAACTCTTTATTGTTCATTATATCCAATAACATATGTTCAATGAAATTGCTTTTCCATCTCTTAGAGTTACAATTTTTACAAAATATGCTGGAAACTATATATCGATTGATTCCGATTTTATTGCTGAATGCCTAGCTTCAAAACTGCAGTCGTTTCCCGTTCATCAGTTCCTTGTCTGAGGAAGGATTCGATATACTGATGAAAGTATTTTTTCATTGACTAATCAAGAATGACAAGCTATAAGAAATATCCTTTGTTTTAAAACATTTTATTTGCAACTGGTACATCTGTAAATATTTATAATTTAAATGGACATAATTTTGCTTAGTACACTAATATGTTAATCAAACAAACATACTGACTGGGTCGTCAAACTTTGAATAATTCTTTAACAAGACAAAAAATATGAATATATGTTCAATAAAATTTCATCTGTAGAATGTTTTTGCTTGATAAATATTTAAGATAAATCACGTTATATTTTAAAAAATTCCCATTTATGCCAACACAACTTTCAATCGTGTTGGCATAAATGGGAATTATTCACAAGAAATTGACGTAAAAAAAGTCTAAACTGGTGTTCACAGTAGTATTTCAAAGTGAAAAGGAGAGGCTGCAGAAACTAATCTATTACTTCTTTCCTACGCTCATTATTTCGATGTATTTACAGAAAAATTCTCTGGAACATCAATTAAAACATATTAGAAATAAATATTTTCATTTTTGATTCTTAATCATTATCGTTGTTATATTGAAGTACTTAAAGAGAGAAAATACTCTCCTAACATCAAATCAATATAGTCTCTGAAATAAACATTAATTTCAAATGAAGCATCAATAATAGGTTTGTTTTGTTATAAAAAATCGACTTCATCTGTATCACTAATTTCTTTTTACTGTACTTAGAAAAACGTGAAAAAATTTGAGGACAATATGAAGTATTGGTCCAAGTTATTACCTGTGAGTTGTCAGAATTTATAAAAATATATAAAAAAGGACAAAATTGGAAATTAAAATAACGTTTAACAATAAGTAAAGTTTTTTTCCAACGAAGGGGAACTGGGTGACGAACCCTATGCCACAACAAAGTCAGTAACTGCTATTCTCATTTGTCGTTAAGCAGCGGGCACCTGTGAACCAAGTCCCGGAGGCGAGTAGCGTTGCCCGCGCCATACCACCACAAACCCGTTTACAGGGCGGGCAACATTCAACGTCATCACAGAAGAAAGGACAGATAAACACAGAAATAAAGTAACATCCATGCCCAAACCGGGATTCGAACCTGGGAAAAACAACTCAGGAGTCAGGAACGCTAACCTCTTAGCCATCGGTCAGCATAATAAGTGAAGTTTTCCATCCTTCATATTTTGTTACAATCCCATTACTTAATTTTACAATCCTCTTAAAGAAAATGAATAATTGCAATACATATATTATAATAAATACCTATTATAATTTTTCTTATACTATCATAAAATTAACTTTCTATTAGTTATCCTGATTTCCGAGAAAAATTACCGCAACATTTACTTTTTAAAAGTTACATTTTTACCAATGAAGTATTTCTTGATTTTATTTACACCAAATTATTATTTTATTATTTTACTGTGCCTCATAAAATGGATTAGAAGGGATTAGAAATGTGTGAGAACACTTCAATTGGTACCAGGATAATCTAAACTTAAAATGTATTAAAATGATAAAATACTAACCAAAAATAAAGAGATTGCGCAACAAGGAAGCCTGATCGACTTAAACTATTTAGATACTGACTTAAATCATGATTTTTTTTTAATGTTTTTAGTTTGGATAGTAAAGAATCGAATTTTAAAAATTTTACACATGATGTACGCTGTATAATACAATTACAGCTTTACCTATATAATAGAATTATTTTTAGCAAAAGTAAATATTAAATTAATTTCTGTTCATTTAAATACTTCATTATATTGTGATATTTTTTACGGCACAGTGTGTAAACTTGGTGAATAAACATGAGTACAATCGTCAGCTAATAGAGATTCAACAATTTATTTTGAAGTTATGTTTCCGCTTTCTACATGAAAGATGACTTTGAAATAAATGCATACAATGGTACAAATGAGAAACATTAATCAATGATCACAAACTGATTAACAAGCAATCAAATTTATAAGAATTACTATAAAATGTTTTGAAGAAAGCATTATTTAATGGAAGCAAAAAAACTATGAGATATGTTTTAGATACAGAGGGGAAAAGAAGCATATTTGAGAGATGCAACCTCTTACTTAATATCTTTGAGAAATACTGTTAAGTAAGAATCTGCAGAAAAGTTTCGTGCATTAAGAGTCCTATAGAAATGCCCCTATTAATTTACAACCTGTTACATGCATACTTACTGAAACAGTTCTCATTTCAAACACGATAGACAAACTGAACTTTTGCAAACAAGCCTCTTGAAGAAGATTTTGAAAGAAAGTCTTCAAATACAGAAAAACTTAAGTAACTTGTTCTTGTGACTTGAAAATAAACAAATTATAAACCAATAAGAGAGCAACATGAAAGCTAAATTATTAAAAATTCTATTTCAATTAAAAAAGCAAAGAGAGCAAATGTCATTACAGTATGTACTTAAATTAGATAAAATTATCGATGGGTTATTAAAACAGAAATATTCGAAGAATATTTTAAAAAATGTAAACAGCTAAATCTCAATAACAAACCAAGATTATGATTTATTATTGAGTTTTATCGATTCAATGATTATGGATTTATTCCAATCCATCAGGAAGCTTCGTTCATTCCAATAGAAATCATTTGGATACATTATATGGTACATTTTAAAAAAAGTTAAAATATTATAACAGCATCTTAAAATAATTAATCTACTTTATGTCACTTCTAAGTTTTTTTTTAATATTTAATTCTTGTTCCATAAAATGTTACTTAAAACTATAGATATTTATTATTTTGGGCATTTTTTTTCATCAATAAATTTTGTTTATCAGTTATGCTTTTTTGTTATTTATAACAGACCACGTATGTTTACAATATAAGGCTTATTACTTCCTGAATATATATATATATATATATATATATATATATATATATATATATATATATATATATATATATGGAAATTAATCGAAATAACAATTATATAATGTTATTTTGATTAAATTTTTTGAAATAAATAAATGCACCAATATTTATGATACATCGTTTCGTTATTCTTAATTATTTGACTTAAAACTTGTGCATCTAATTTAGGAGTTTGTTGCGTCTTCATATTTTATGTTTCTCTAAACAAGATTACTTTCTCTGTTTACATTTAATTTAAACTGGAAAAAGTTTGCTTGAGAGTTAAAAGTCTATGTTATTTTATTACATAAAAACATTTAAAAAGAATGCAAATTATAATTTAAAGGAAAAATTCGAAGCTACAATTATATTTACCTGCATTCTTTATCTTATTGCAAAGCACATATATACTTGTATATATATATATATATATATATATATATATACACTCACGAAATACGAAATATATAACAATAAAACTTGTTATCATACAACATTCAGTTTATGCTTTTTAAAAGTATTACTACCTATTTAAAAATGATGAAATTAAATGTGCATATTTTTATTTCACAAAAATAATTCAAGTTTCATTCCTTTTAATCAATGGCCTGTTTTATAAATTTTCTTACCATGTAATAGTCAAAAATGTTCATTTTGTAAGCCAACTAATTGCTGCTATGATGCTAGGGGAAATTTCTTCACATACACATTGACATTGTTGTAATTTTACTACTGATACATGTAACGTTTTATGCACATAATATCAATACATTTACTATACACAAGTCATTTTTACTAAAAAATACATTTGCTATACACAATTTATTTTTACAATAATTATAGCCATTGAATTCCTAATTCTACTTTCTTTTAAATACTAAAGTTATTTTGGAATTAAGTGAGCTAGTTAATGGAGAAGGCATTGGAAAACATACTATACTTTTACAAATTTATATTTTAAAATTATTTATAACTGTAACTGTAAATAAAATGACTATGTTTATACTGCGTCCAAAGCTTATGCGAAGTTTCCTTAATATTTCGGTATGTGAAAAACCAGCATTTCAGAAATATATGACGCAGGAAATAACAAGAGTAACAGATTTCCTAAAGCAAGCAACAGTTAAATGAGTTTTTAATCTGGACTTTATTAAAATATTTAATGAATGACTTAAATTATTATATGACTGCAATTACGTATTAAGGAATAAGTAATTGTGATCTTTCCGAAATATCACAATTTATGTAAACTTTCTTATTTATTATTTGCAATTGCAAAATATTGTTCATTTTTTAAAAGAAGCAATTCTAAAGACTATCAATTAACATGAAACAATCAGTAAATAAATATTATATTTAAGCACAAATAAATGAATTATGCAACTGAACGTGTTCAATGAAATAGCGTCTTTTAGCAATCTTCATTATTTTCAGATGTGCGTGTATCTAACTGAAACATTATTAATATTATTACAAATATTTGTATTTACAAACATAAAAAATGCTTCACTACAATAATTAACATTTGTTTCTAAGTGTAGATACTTTTTATAAAACCTCGATGTTTTTCGAATGAAAATATATTGTTTACTGAATCATTTTAGAACTTTTACTAGGGAGTACTTTTGCCTAAATATTTAGTTTCTACTTATTAGTATAAGCCTTTGCTAATATCATTCGATTCAAATACGTAAAAAGAAATGTATTAAGTAAATTGAAATTTAATGGTTTCACTAATTTTTAGAATTTAAATAATATAAAATGGGAATATAAATCAAAAATTAAGTTTGTTATAGGAATATAAATCAAGAATTAAGTTAAGTTTGATGTATTTCAAGTATTTTATTTGCTAACGTGTGTTAATGACGCATTTCATGCTTATTATTTGCTAATATAGCACAATTTAAAAAAAACAAATATTTATTTCAGAAATATATTTTTTAGGTAAACTTAAACAGTAGTAAATAATTTCTTGTTATAAAACATGACTTTTTACATTTCAACACATTTTTATTGCTTTCTTGTAAGAAAAAAGTCATAGCGTTTTTCTCCAGTTCAATGTTTTTCTAGCTACTTCTTTTAGGAAAAATAGTTAGGCTTTATATTTATATTTTTTCACTTGAGACTGAAAACAAAATTATTCTACCAATAAGTACATTGGAATGAAAATATTCCTTTTTGGAAATAAAAATATACTTGAAGGATCTTAACTGCGCTAAGACAAAAAATCAAACAATTTTTCATAAGAAACAAATTCAGGAAAACTTAATTAATGGATTAATTTTCAAAGGAAAAAATTAATGTTAAGTTGATGGAAATTTACTCTATGCGTAAGCAACTTAATCTCACTCGATAATTTTTATTGTAAAAAATAGGCGCGTTTTCAGCACTAAGGAGCTTAAAGTCTGTAAAAGTGTAGTATAAATATATAAAAACAAATTTTTTACTCGCTTTGATAAATTTTTTGCCAAAAACTATATAATTTCAGGTTCACCATTTTTCTAAGCATGATTTCATGTAATTGTAACTCTCAAGATATTCATTGAAATTTATTTCGTTGAACAATATTTTCTACACAAAGATTTGTAATATATTTTTACGTCTTCCATAATTATTTTGCTGAAAAACTCCTACATTTTTTAGTTAAATCAGTAAAAAGTGATTTATTAATTTAAAAAAATGCTTTTAATGTAAAAAAATGTTTTTCTTATTAATTTGGCTGAGTGCAGATGACTGTAACTTTTAAGGTACAAAAATAATAATTGTTCATTAATTAATCTTCTCCATTTCATTCAATATTACGTAAATAATTTAAGTTACCTTTTTAAGTCATGACGTCCCAATAACTGCTTAGTATGTACTTACAAGAGAAAGTTTTTTATTATAATTTTTTTTTACTTAAAGATATTGTAGATTTATATAAATCGTTAATTATAATTTTTCTTTTCATAAAAGTCTTCTGAATCATTATTACACGGACACATTATTTTTAATTTATTTTACAAAGAAGTTTATTTTACTATTTTATTAAAATTGACAAAAATATTTTTTGTTGTTTATAATAAAGAAAATTTCTTGTGTTTCCCAAATTTTTTAATTAAGTTTTATTTTTCAAAATGATATAAATTTTTAAATGTGTCGAAGTTCTCGATATTAATTAAAGTTGGTATAAATCCAAACTTACCCACAGTTAAGGTAACAAAGAAGCTTACGAGCATGTGCAACATAGCGAGCGGTGTGAGAGATGCGGGTTTTCTTCTTCAAAGCAAGGCGCGTGTTTTAGTGAAGCAGAAATTTCGCTTCAGTAGAATTACTCGGACTCTCCCACTTTCCCTCTCTCCCCTTAAAACTCCCTACTTTTTCCCTACAATCCAGATATCTGTGGAAAGCGCCCTCTAACGGAAAAAAATGTAACATAAGATCGATGTTTCTTACCTGAGCAAAACGTGCTTTACGAGTAACTCCGTAGAAATTTAGATAAAAGGAGCAAAAACTTTTTGTATTATTTGTGCGCGTGGAAAAAATATGGAGGAAAGTTTAGTGGTATAAAATTACGCTGTGGTTGCGCTCACAAGATCTTGGTTGGGGAGAAATTTAGATTTATAAGGGCTGCGTTGGTTTTGTTTTCTGGATATCTGGAAAGTTTAGAAAGTAGTTAAAGTTGCACAGTCTTCTTGCGACCAATATTTTGAAATGTTGAAAGAGTAAGCCAATTACCTTTCAGTGTTAAATTGTTGCAAGGAGCTTTTGAAGTCGAGTAATGTTTCTCGTTTCCAAGAAACAACAAACTTTTTAATTTTTTCAAAACAAAGCGTTATGAACTTTGCTAAAGTAACTCTATGTAAACAAAAATAATTTTTGCCTAAATTTTACCTTTTGAAATATTTAAGAGTGTTTTTCAACTGAATTCTGTAAATGAATTAAATTTTTAGCTATACTAAGGGTACATTTTGAAATAAATATATTTTTCAGATTACTTTTAAAACATCTTAGCTTGTACCTATTTGTGAGTTTTCTGTCCCATGTTTAGGAAAGTTATATCTAAGAATACATAAGCTATGTAGACTGTATCCAATTTTAAGACAAAGTAATAAAACGAGTGAAACTCAAGAAATCTTAAGAATTGTATGACAATTTTTTTACTTGTGAGACTGAAAATATTTTTAATTTTATGCACTTTTCCTTTATTCATAATAATTACGATAAAATTTTATTTTTGCGTAATCTTCTTCAGAACTTACATATTTTTAGCAATAAATTTCTAAAAAGAGTTAAAAAATAAACTTAAATAACTATCAGTTTATAAATAATAAATATGCATTCCTCTAAATTCTGAGATCATTTGTAAAGGCACATGTAACTAACAGATGCGCTTGTTTAGTAATGAAAGTGAAAATCACGTGAGATTTCTCCTTATAATTGCAAAAGGAAGTAAAAAATAAAACCTTTTTCAAATTATGACAGGATTTACTTGCTACAGATTAATTGACAAATGCTTCATACTACAATTTTGACTCAATTCATGAATTTAACAAACTACACTCAAGAGCCAAAACATTATGACCACCTGTCAATAACGAGTTGGCCCACCTTTGGCGCGCAACACAGCTTCAACCCGCCTTGGCATGGATGCCACAAGTCCTTGGTAGATGGCCGGAGACAAAGTGTACTAGATGTTTAAGCAAAGATCACGCAAATTCGAGATATTGAGAATTGGTGGTCTTTGAACTTTGAACTGCCGTCTCATGACATCCCAAATGTGTTCTATCGGATTGAAATCTGGCGAGTTAGGCAGCCAGGACATTAAATGGAATTCAGCATCATGTTCCTGGAACCACTCCAACACAATGTTAGCCTTGTGACACGGGGCGTTGTCCTGTTGGAACATTCCATTTCAGCTGGGAAAACAGAGGCCAGTAAGGGTGCAACGCACTGATGTTCAGATATCCTGTAACATTCAGTTTCTACTCTACCACAAACATGGGTCCCAGAAATGCCCAAGAGAATGTCCCCCAAAGCATAATACCGCCACCACCGGCCTGTGTATGACCTACTGTACATTGAGGGAGCAACTGTTCGCCTGAAAAGCGGCGTATCCTGACATGGCCATCGCCGTTATATCCAACAGTGTCCGCAGAACAATGTGCTCCAATACTCTTCTACTTGGCCCTGCATTGTATTCGGCTGTCAGCTGAGCCACTGTTTTGCTCCGGT
Source organism: Latrodectus hesperus (assembly GCA_037975125.1). Lineage (NCBI taxonomy): Eukaryota > Metazoa > Arthropoda > Arachnida > Araneae > Theridiidae > Latrodectus > Latrodectus hesperus. The sequence goes on along the minus strand of CM075854.1, from coordinate 114,624,608 downwards.
TTTGCGTCACCATGCGAGACAGTCTCCGACGACCTTTTTCTTTGATTGCGTATGGACGTCCAACAACATGTCGTCTCATGCTGGTTTCACCGTCATTATTCCACTTTGCATCAGTACTAACAACTGTAGATCACGAACAACCCACGAGTCGTGCAGTTTCAGAAATACTTGTTCCGAGCTTTCAAGCCATTACGATCTGCCCTCTATCAAAGTCGCTAGATCCGCAGCCTTTCCCATCACACAGAAATAAGTGAAAGAATGATTCTTCAGACTCTCCAGCAGCAGTTAAATACCATTTCCACCTGATCACATGCCTTCCACGTCATCCAGGCGAGTTCATTGCAAAATGTAGGAGTGGTCATACTGTTTTGGCTCTTGAGTGTATTCTTGTATGAATAGAGTACTGAATTATGTAAGGAATCAAAATTACTTTAAGTAATTTGAAGACAAATATCCGAAACAATCAGCAGTTTACGTTTATAAAACTTCAATTTGCAGTAAGAAATAAAATTCCTCCTCTCCAATGGTCCTGATGCACAGCATTTAGATCGAAAGGATTGATCTCGATATTCTAATACAAATTAAATTGCTTAATCAATAAACATGGCCAAGTTTACATTAGTTGAATACTTTTTCATTGTATGAAATGTATTAAAAACCAAAAGTGTTATTTAACTTACACAAGATATTTTGCTTAAATAACAAAACAGCAAACATAAATTTTTTAAATCCCAGAAACATTCAGAGTGTCATGAAAAGACAGTTATTTTTTCGCATTATGTTGATGCATGGTAAGAAAATAAATATTTAAAGGTATAAGAATTAAAAATATAGAACAATTACTTAAATTTAAACTATTTTTCTTTATTAAAACGTTAATACTTCACAACATAGAATATTTTCTCTGTTGGACTATTAATTAAAAAGAATTCTCAAGATTTGGGTTCGGAAACCACTCGCAGACTCAGTGTCTCACCTACTTTAACGGGCGGTCATGGAGGCTCTGGGTTTTTCAAAATGTTTTTTATGCAATTTGAAGTGAATTGAGCTCCGTAACAAGGAAGTTGTGGCAGAAGATAAGTAGGATGTTTTCCAGAGTTTAAGTAACTTTAAAATATTAATATTTATAATTCAAGAACTAATTTAAATTACCTTAAATACATTTAACCAATAAATAATAAAATATAACTCAATTAAAATTCAGAAAATTCAAGTAATTCCTAATAAAGTATTGACATTTCATTTAAAAATGGAAGTATATCAGTGAATGTTAAATAATAATTATCACTTTCACTATATTATACGGAAAAGTTATATCAGTTATAGAATTTTTGAACAACCTTAAATACTGTCACTATAAAATAAGTATAAAAAATTATACACTCATTATGTCTCATATGATTTTTGTTGTAAAATTTCCCACTTTTTTTAATTTTATTATTTTATCATCATATCATCATACATTTAAATTCTAGTAGTAATTTAAGGTAATAGCTATAATACTTATAATTATAATATTTAAGGAAAAAACAAAGAATAATAAAGGAGAAAATGGTAATATTCTTAAGAGAAAATGTCACTCGTTTCATAAAAGATATTGTAAGCATTTCATTGCTTTAAATTTCACGCATTCGCAAATTCATTGAGTTGTGACAAACCTTATTATATGTCCCATATATTGACTTTAGAATTAAAATTTTTCCAACAACTCGATTATAAATTTTAATTTTAAAGGGGTAATAATGAATTCTTCACAATTTAAAAAATTTTTGCCTTATACTTTGAGAAAATTGTGATTAGAAAATTAAAAAGCTGAATTTCTTTCATAGATCAACCTGCTAGGTATATTCTTTCCTTTCTATTACATTTTCTTTATTAAAAATTATGAAAGTTTGTTTTTTATCAATATTTTTATATAATTAACTAAATTTTTAAATAAATTCCAACAACAATTTTCTAAATAATTAAATGCACACATAATTTTCATGTGTTTTTATAAATTTTCTCATGTCACTTCCACATGTATATTATACTTTATGAATTAAATAATATTTAATTTACTGCATTATGCGTTACCGTAAAATACAACGTTACTTAATTAAAAATTAAACACTTTTTAAATGAACATTGTGTCTTTTATGAGGCCAAATTTTAAAAAGTGAAAATATTCTCCATGAATTAAATTAGGATTATATTTAAAGTTAAATAAAATAGGCCATTTTTGTATGACTCCATAGAATGGGAGGTTTAATTAACATAATTTTTATAGCTTCCTTATAAATGTTGTAATAACAGTGCTCTATCCATTCCTTCTGCATTAACTCTTTACTGGTTTTATTTTATTAAGTACATTCCCCTTAAAAACCAGAAAATGTGCACTCCTTTTATATTTATTTGATGAAGAAAACACGTTATGGGAGAAGAAAAATGAGTTTTAACGGTTTCAATGAAACGAAATAATTTTAAATTAAATGCGAGGAAAATCTTAGGTTTTTTCAGTTTGAGCTTCATTTGATCATAACCTTTGAGGTTATAACCTTAATAAGATATTAAAAAAAGAGTTACCTGCGCTTAATCTTGAAATTCAAACTATTCGTTATTTATCCAGATTCCTTGAAGTTGATCTTGGAGCATCAAAGAAACCCTATCAGTAGAGCTCGCTTTCATCTATCAATGTGATAGCAGGCGGTGGAGGGCAGACCTCAATGCACTGTCCTGGACCAGGACTTATCAGGGACTCCTTTTTGTGTTGGCATCGATCTGGCAGAAGATTGCTGGTACAAGTATGAATTATTTGGGGCATGAATTCTATTCAGGAATTTATGGGCTGATAATTATTAATATTCACTAATAGTACTTTTGTAGCAGTAAATTTAAAAACCACAATTCTTTAGAAAACCTCCAGAAGAGTATCCAATATCTATTCATATCAATTATCTTGAGAAACATTGAAATAATTTGTTTTTTGTGTGTTATTTGCTTTTGATACGTTAAATAGATAAAGAGAGATTTCGTAGTCGCTTTATATTAACTGAAAAATATGCTTCATAAAAGATTAATGTTAATAGCTTTAAAATTCCAGCATCCGTAAATAATCGAAAACTTTCTCAAAACATATGGTCCATTTTCAATAATATGAAAAATCAGGTTGAAGAAATATTCCTTAAAAATCAATTTGAAAATATTTCATGAAATTAACCATTTGTATTCATTTGTATTTTGGTATTTCCAAAGAAATACGTACACAGGATATAACATACTTATAATGATACTTGGGAAAGCTTTATTAAATTAATTTTTTAACGTTTCATATATTTTCAATACATACTATTTTCTTTGATAAAAAGGGGGGAAATAACCGACCTTCTAAAAAAGACTGTGTTACAGAATCAAACGAAGCTTCGAGTTCAAAAATGTGAAAAAAGCGCACGTTGGAAATAACACAATCTTGTTTGTCTCATTTTTATCGTTGGCGCAACTTCTTTCATTATAAAGAGTTTTCAAATTTTTTGCATTGAAAAGTTAAAAAATAAATATTTCATTTGAATAAAAATTCATTTTTATGTATTGGTTAGAAACATCATTAAGTGCAAGATGTCGCCTAAAATTCATATTAGCAATACAATTAATTTATCAAGACTTTATTTTAGCTAATTAAATTATTTCATGGCTATAGATTTTAAATTCTTCTTTCTCTCTAACAATGAAGATAAATATTTACTTTGCCCTCTTGTTATCATTTCCGAATGTATTATTTCTTTCTTTATCTACATATTTTACATTATTTTATGTCTAAAAAAATAAAAGTTAAGCAATTTTTATTCATTTCTAGATAAAGAGGTATACTTTATTTACTTTGTCTAAAATACAATTTAATAATTTTAGAATTTTAGAATGGAAAAAATTTTATATTTTTAATCCTCTTCCGATATTATTATACTTTTGAAATAAAAAGTTTATTTATTATTATAACACAATCATAAGCATTTACCATTTGGATACCAATGAAAAAGTTAATTTGTTAAATTTTAAATTTTAAATCATATTTGAACATTAGAATATTATGCTAGATATATTCATTCTATAACTCAATATTCTCAAATAACTAAATTTACTAAAGCATAAGAAAATGATTCTATCTTACTTTTTACTATGAAACTATCAATTTTACGAAATCAATGACGAGATTATACTATCATGTTAATCTGAATTTGCTTTGCAAATGAAACACGCACGTATTAATCTAAATAAATAAAATAATAAATATTTTATACTTCACACACACACAGATATCTTAACAACTAGAAACAATATGAAGATTAGGACAAAGATTGCATCAATAAATACATAAAGATTTAAATACCAATATTAATCTTGGGAAATATTTTGATAGGGACATTCTTATTCAAAATAAGGAATAAATGTTTTTTTATTCATGTTTTATGTTTTAAAATTAATATAGAATTGCAGTATTTAAGGTCTTAAAATTTTTCTATTGTACAATGATTTTTTTCATTCTAATTTACAAATTTGTAATACCATAATAATATTTTAATCACTGAAAAATCAAGTTCCACATAAAGAATGCATTTGATACCTTCATATGTATTGAGACACAAACATCAATCATAAAAATATCCTTAAAATAAGTCAGAATTTTTTCAAAACCAGTGAGTAAATATAGATGTCTGCACATTTTTTTTATTAAAAACCTTGAGTATTTACATTTTAAAAAGATTTAAACGAGATGCAAATATTTTCCTCCTAAATAAAAAAGAGAAGCAATACATCAAGTTACTATGTTTCAATATATATCAATTTATTAAAGTAAAAAATGTTTATACATTTAAAATAATATCATAATTCAACATTATTTTTAATGATTTTAAAAGTGTTCCATTTCAATAATTTAATCAGTTCATACTTAAACTTTTGTGAAATATTTCAAAATGTATGGATTTAAATGTATTTTAATCAATACCCCCTATTCATTTGACCCAGTGAAACAGAGTTTCAAGCAGCTTGTACTATTTGAAATAAATGATCGAATATAATTCTTTAAAAATTAAGCAGTATTACAAAAATATTTACTCTTAATTAACATTTTGATATTATTATGACATACAGTTACCTTTTTGTTTAGTTTATTTTATGACTTTAAATCCAAAGAAATAGAAATTACTTGAGAAACTGTATCAAAAACAACTCTTGTCAATGATTAATAATATAGATCAGTAAAATTTATTGACAAAGTCCTTATTCTTTTCTATCTGGTCAAAGAAGGGTCCAATTCAAAATTTGAACAGAGTTTTACTCTTCATAATGATCTGCCAAATGCAATCCTTTCTACTATTCTAAACTCTTTGCTTACTATTAAGAGCTCTTCACACCGAGTTCTCAAAAGAATAAAGCATTTTAAAAGAATTAATAAATTTAACGAGAATTATTCACATGTTTCTTTTGTCAAAGGATTAACACAGAAAAGAGGAAGTTGTTAGTAATACCGATTAAATTATTTTCTTGACCATACTCAATCCATATATTTTATGTATAGTTATCACAGCTAATTTCTTTATGTAACCGATGCTATGGGTCATTATGCTGAACTTAGATTTTAAGAAAAAGAAGGCTGAAATTAAATTTGAATAAACTTAAGTTGTGATTAGTAGAACGAAACAGTTAAAACAGAAATCTTATATGCGTGACGCCAAGGCAAATGATATAAAATACTATTCATTTTCTTATGCTATTTTAAATTAAGAGAAAAAATTTGTTCTAACACTGCTCATTTAGTTTTAATATTTTATGAATATAAAAATTTGAATCAACGCATATTTTTGAAATTAACAGAAACCTATAAGTGAATGTAGATTCAGAGACATCTCTAATTAAATAAATTGAAATCAGAATTCTAAAATTATTTCCTGTGGGAAATCAAATATTTATTTATGATGTACTGAAAAAAGCATCTTAGATTGCTCTTTACCGTAATATTTAGCAGGGAAGGTTTTTATACACTCACACTTTTCTTCTATTTTGTGTATTGATTATCAGTAAATGATTCTCCTTGAAAAATTTAATTAATGATTAAGTAATATTAAAGATTTGAATACATCTCAAACGGAAAATCAGTTATTATATTAGGTATAGTAAATGATGTAAAGTTAAATTTTCTGTCATCTAATTAAGGATATTTACAGACACATAATACAGAAGAATATTGGTATACCTGACCCATAATGTAATCAACATTTCTTATTCTAACAATAAAAATGCTGCCGAAATGCTGAGTAACTAATAGAATTCCTCTTTTGTACAAATATTCAAGAAAAACAAAGAGGCCCAGATTAAGATGAACATTTCAAGACTTTCCAAAATAATTACTGATCAAAACTTCTTATTATTGTTTACATTATTTGCAAGTTTATTGTTTACATTGTTTACATTATTGCAAGGAAATAGATTGCAAATTAATTTTATAGTATAAATATTTAAATTAAGAAAATTATTTAATTACCAATCTAGAAATATTTACAATACTATTAATTACCTTCATGACATTTTCAGTTGAATAAACAATTATAATGTGGAGCATTAATAAATTACATAATATGAAATACTTACAAATTATAAAAAATGAAGAAATTAAATAAAGTATTTGATGCACTGTTGAATTTTATAACATGTGATCCCTTAAATGAAGAAATTAAAAGAAAATTATCCAATATATGGTCCAAAAAAAACTACTGTGATCTATGATAAAAATTTCATATTAGCTTTGAGTATTAAAAATAATACACGTTGTCCTATCTATGCCTCAGTTGTAGGCACTACTTTATCATAATTTTGTTATTATCGAAAGTATAATATATATATATATATATATATATATATATATATATATATATATATATATATATATATATATATATATATATATATATATATATATATATATATATATATATATATATATATATCTGTACACGTTCTACTACATTTTATTTTAAAATGCGTTTTCCGTAAATTTTCCTTCATTTTTCGTAAATTTTCCATTATTTCCAAACTTAATTCATGACTTTTAATTACTTTTAAAATATTCTCTATTTTATGAAAAATTTCTTAAAACCTCCTGAAAACAGAAGATTTTATAGAGATTTACAAGAATACGTGAGCATTCTATTGATTTAAAATTAAGAAAGTTGTTACAACGATTTCTGTGTTGTAACTCATTGGGATATTAGGGATGTTCCAAAAATATTTCTAAAATAATTTCAATGCAATAGTGAGGGTTGAATTTTCGTAGCTTTATTTATCTTTATAAGTTCCTAAGTTCAAAACATCATTTGACATTTAAGTGGCTTTTACTTACAGATTTCGTATATTGTTGCTACGCTAATCAACTTGTTTTAAATAAATAAAAACGTAAATTTTGCTTGTTTATAAGCTATATAAGTATAAAACCAATAAATTTTTAAAAGAAATTTAAAGCAATAAAAATACTTTGGCAAATAATCATTCATTTTGTCTATTAAATGTGCTTTTATCATGTTCATTTTGACTTATTAAATGTTCAATTCGTTTCATAAAAGTTTGTGTGAGAGAGATTCTTAGCGTTTCATTGAAGACAGGAATCCCTTTTGAAGATACAATTTTTTTTAAATAATTGTGCACACCAGGGCAATTCTTGCTGAGCTAAATCATCAGCTTAACAGTAAGCTGGCTCCTTGGACTATCGAATTCATTACCTGGAAACTGGGGTTGCTGAGTACTATCAAACTTTCTTGTCCTTTGGTATTCCAGTCAAGTGGACTTGAAGAAAATTGTTCTAGCTTTTTATAAAAGTGTACTCATTGATTCATTTTGATTACCCATTGGGCTTACCTTGGTCCAGTGACGTCTCTCAGGAGGGCTTTGACACCATTAAAACCGATAGACTTTTCCAAAGGAAACCTCCTTCTTCCCACTCATTAGACTTATATTCCAAAATTTTCGAGAGGTAAAGCCGAAAAGTAAGAGTGTTAGCAAGAAAATTTTGATAAATAAAATATATTAAAATAAATCCTTAAATACGGGACACATATTAACATTCTCTTTAGAGAAACTTATTGGATTAATTTATGATTGAAATAAATCGAGTTAATATTGAGCAAAATTTAAGTTCAGAATTCAGTTAGTGTATTCCAAGGCAGATTAAACCGCAGAGAGAGAGCGCTTCCTTCCGCGAAACATGGAAAATCTTTGACGCTTACATTTGAAATTCGAGGCATTCAGAAGAGATTCCATAACGGAATAAATGTACCCTAACATATCTCTAAAGAGATTTCAGTTCTTTTCATTTAAATATAACAGAATAAAATTATTATTAGCTTAACAATTATTACATTCTTTTTTTCAATTGCATTTTTTGCATATTTCTTTGACTACGAACGCGTAATAGAAACAGTTGAATTAAATGGAACTAGGCTAACTATATTGAAATAAAAGAAAAATTACTGTAAAACAGTATGATTTAAAACATAAATAATTTAAACTTATGCAAGTTGTACTAAAACTTATGATTAATATGATTATACTATGGAGTTATGATTATACTATGGATTATACTAACTTATGATTATACTATGGAGAAAAAACCATTCTATCCATTAAGATCATTTTTGACTTCTTCTTTAAGTAATGCGTGGAAAACTGGCTTATAACTGGAAGGAGGGAAGTTTGTATTTCTTGCCACAATATTTTTGATTGAAATCCCCTTGAATAGAAAGCTTTTTTTATGACTAACATGTATCATAAAAAAGCTATTATGTATCATAATAAGGCTATGAATAACATTTACGGAAAACCATGTAATATATATTCTTATGTAGACGGTACAGCAGACATTTTTGTACTCACATCAACTGAAATGCACAGTTTTAAGAAGGTATATTAAGGTGATGTTTTCATTAAGAAAATTTTAAAAAGCATAATATATAGGAATCTATTTCACTGAAATATTTCCTAGGTGTCTTTTTTTTTACAAATGTATTTTCTCTACAAATGTATTGCTTATTCACACATTGTTTATTAAATCAAGGGATTCCTCAATGTAATGCTTTGCAAAATGATTAAAATATAAGTACACTATTACAAAGGAATCCATTGTCTTTTCTTCATTAAAATATCTACATTTTAATTTTCATTCAATTTCAATGAATCCACATTATTCGTGTTTTTTAACTGATTATCAGTTTGATAAAAAGCAATCATTACCTATTTAATTAATGAATGAATGCAAACATAAGATACAAACATGAGATGAGAAAAGAAAATTCATTTTCACAAGTTAATTTTTATATACAATACCATTCTGTAATCCATTCCTGTCATGAGATTCTTTTCAAAGGAAATAATTTTTTATTAATAACCAAAGCTAATTTTAAATAGCGTCAAGTCTTGCACTGAAAGTATTTTCGAATTCAGGAATTGGCTCTGAGGAATATTTTGAATAGACTCTGGCAAAAAAAAATGGTTATGGAATTGCTCTAACATCAATGTATTTCATTTTGCTTATTTTAAAAATCTCAAATAACAAATTGTATATAGATGATTTAAACATTTTGTACTCATCGAGCATTTCTATTGTATTCTGTTACACTCTGTTTTTAGTTAGTTTCAGGTGTATTTTTCTATCTATATAAAAAAAAACTTGTGGAAGATCGAGGAATCGCTACAATCAATGGCCTCTCAGATTTTTGTATTACATTTCTTTCCATAATATTCATTTTCTCTTTAACTCTTTCTAAACATGTTTGTTAATTAAAAGAAATATGAAAGTTTAATAATTATCTTATTATGGATGTTATTTATAAGCATTAAAATATTGTTAATTATTGCGAATTTTTTAACTTTAATAACAAAATTGTTATGTAAAATTAAAAATATTTCTTGAAATATATATATGTATATAGAATAATACGAACTTATTTTTGCAAGTCATTAACCAATAATTAATTGTTGTAACCACATTTCGTACCGAACTAGAAAGATGTAAAAATTGTACGTTTTTGAAGACTATACCTTTTATATGTTTGTGTGAATATTGTAATTATGATGAATCGGTTAATTTACTTGACATTTCCAGCACTTATTTTCAAGGATTTTGCATTCAAAAGAAATTTGTCATGGAAGAAGAAATAGAAAAGAAGCTTTCTGAATATCAGTGGAAGTATCAACTGGAATCTTGCACAAAAAACATTCTTAAATGTACAATTAAGCGTGTACTCCTTATTTTTATGTCCCTATATACTAATTAATCTACAGTTAAAAACAACTTTTTTCTTAAATGATTTAAACTTGCATAAAACTTTAAGCATGTTTACCCTGTTTGTCATCATAATCCTGGAAATTTTACTTTAAGAATAAAAAGAAAAGAGGAATAGAAATGTATTATCATAAATTTTCACGGTAAAAAATATGGGAGATTTTTTAAATATAGTGAAACAACAGAGTTCCCAACATAGTAATCTATGACATCAATAGATGGCAGTGAGCTTTTTTCTGTAATGATTTTTGCAAAAGATTAACATGTAATTTTATGAAACTTATTGTTTGAACATTTTTGTTTACTTTTATACTGTAGAGTTTTTAAATTAAAAAAGGACTTGAAAAAATTGTTTGTTCGTGTTTTACTAGAATAAAGTATACTTATTATCTTTTATAATGAACAATTATTCAATGAAAACAGTCATGAATTTTTTAACTTAAGTCTAACAATAACGGAATCAGGGAAATAACTAAGCAGATGGTGTTAAATAATAAAATAATGTTTAATTTTCTGATCAAAAATTCTTACAAATTTAAATGTTAGGTGTGTACCAAAACTGTTCCTATCTATCATATAGTAATTAGGAGAAACGGATTGGTTTGAAAACATTCTGAGCTATTTCGTCGCCAAGCATAAATACCTTACATGCTGATCGAAAAATGTATTAACCAATGTACAGTAGGGATACCTATGGAAAAATGTTTTGAAAGTCTTGTTAAGTACCATTAATTCACTAAATTCATCGGAAGAAATCCGGTACCCTATTAAAACGTTTCCAAGTATTTTTGAATTTTAGCATATGTATCTTGATTGAAGATATAAGAAACATATTTTTATTTCTATATAATAGTTATTTGAGACATTATATAAATTATAGGCACAGGATTCATTACATTTATTAAATGTAGTATGAATTTGTGAAATATATTTCACCATGAGTATATAATTAAGTTTGTTTTATTTTATTCAATTCATATAAAATGCTACTAAGAAGGCTATTCTAACGAATCGTAGTTATTTTTAAATTAAGCCCAAAGCTATTCTATAAGTTCACTCAGGTTTTGTTCCATGTTCCGTTGCTAATAACAAACGTTTCATTATTTGAAATGACATGAAGTTTGATGCCACAAAAATTGTAGCGGGGGAGGAGGGTAATGGATGTTCAAGGATGTGATTATAGTCTCCACTGCAGTGTATTGAAAAAGTTTCCTTTAAAACAATGGCTTAAAACATAATATTAAAAAGAAAGTCAAGCCTTTTGAGTTCTTAATTATATTCAAAACTTGAATAATACTCTCAATTTTCAAGCTACACTCCAAAGTTTTGAGAAAATATTTATGTATACTAGAATTAAGTCTATATACTAAAATATAGACTTAATTCTAGTCTAGGTATAGACATAGTTATTTAACTAAAATAATTTTTTCATAATGACTTAACGGAGCACATTTAAAAGCAACCGATGAAATTTTTCACATGGAAGACTGGCACTTTCTTATATTTTCTTTGTAAAATTTAAAATTTATAATTCAAGATTCTATCCTAATTAGTTTGACGATATATAAATGAAGAAGAAGTAAAGGAAAAAGTATTTCTTTTCAATATTAATAAAAAAAATAAAATGAATTTAGCATAAATTTAAAAATCTCATTTGGAATGGGCAAAAATAATGGTCGGGAATAAAAACAGCGTTGTGAAAAAATATAGGAGTAATTGATGTAAAAAATTCAAAAATATCATTTCTTTACGAACACCTTAAAAACAAAAATTGCTTTAAGAAAAATGTGACATGAGAGGATGAGATGTTTTTGCACAAAAAAATCGCAACTTTCAGCGCTCAGTTCTCCTTTGAACTGGGCAAAACCTTTTAAAAAGGGAGAAGATGTAACACGTTTCTTTACGGGAACTTGCATAAAGGAACGAATTCACTCCCAGAATTGCGGTATTTCCATTCGCACCATGAGACTTCTTTTTTCGAATTTCTTTCTTACTCTTTGCAATTCTCGGAAACGAAGGCAGAAACTCCTTCCTTGGAAAGGTTTATATGAATGGATGTCGCATCTTGACTCCACCGATTGTCATTGTGCCTGACACACAAAGAGCTTGCGGGCCACGGTTACCTGGGTAATCAATGGATGTAAGAAAGATGCTTCTTTTCTCCCAGTCATGATCGATCCTTTCAAATTCCGCTGCATTGTTGGCGGCCGGTCTGATTATCAGCTAGGTGTCCCAAGGAAAGAACCTAAATGAAAGATACTGGGAAATAAGTATCCAGTAGTGACTTAATCTAGCTGTCAAACCTATTGTCATTGCATGTGCCCCCACTAAAGAAGCCTGTCCACCAACAATAGCGATCATTTTTCTCCACCCACCAAATTCTCCGGAAAAGCAGCAATTGGTGTCCCTCCGCCTAAACACCCAAATGATCATTAAACCGTGTTCACCAATAGCCACAATTACTCACAATTAATGCCAGGGCGTTCGAGTGATTGCAGTTAACACGAGAATGACCTCTCCTGGGACAATTCGTCTTCACTTACGGTTTGTCAACTTCACTTTTTGTCTTCATGGAATAACTCTCATCCGCACTAACAGTGACGGCGATGGGAAGTTAACTAAATGCTCCTACATTGAACGCTCTTTGGACCAACAATGTTTTAATTCGTTACTTCTTAGCATGCATTATGAAAGCAAATTGTTCTTTAAAAAAGGGGATGTAAAATTTCAATTCTGAAATAAAATTGCATAGTTAAAAATTAATTTCCAGCTCTTAAGAAGAATATAAAATGTGTGTATATATATATATATATATACATACATATATATATATATATATATATATATATATATATATATATATATATATATATATATATATATATATATATATATATATATATATATATATATATATATATATATATATATATATATATATATATATATATATATATATATATTCTACGATAAAATAAATTGAAATACGAAAGTACGCACAAGTATAATTTTAATACTTCTTGAAGTTTTTATTTTTACTCGCTGTTATTAAACATGAACATCGGTAGCGGACAAAAAGGAAACATTATGAGAAACCATCGTCACCATAAAGACTAGGTAGTGGCTGCTTTCTTAATGAAATGTTGAAACAGAATGATGTCACCTTATTTTGCGACAATATCGATTAAAATTTTCAAAAAAATATTCCCGCCTTATTTATTTATAAGCAAAACCCAACAATTTTGTATTGCTTAAAGTAAAATCTGTTGCTGAAATGATAAATAATTTCTAAGTATATTTAAAAAATAAATATATTTTCGAACTTTAAAATGTTTTTATAACATAATTCCTTTTTTGGACTGTTTAGTTATAGATTGATTATACACACATTTGTTTTAACACTATCGTATTCGCTAAATTTTGATATACTTTTATAAACGTTTTGTAAAGAAATATTTCCTAATATGTAGCTTTAAACAAACGTTTTAAAACATTTTCTAAAAATAAATACTGACGGGAAACTCTTATCTATTGTTTGTAATTGTTTTTGCTTAACTTAATACTTGGTGAATTTTATAATTCTCATTTGATAGTAGCGATAACATGTCAGTTTTTTTGAATGAGATGATTTGTAGGTTATTATATATTAAAATTATGCAAATATTTATAAATGTTAATTATTCTTATAACTCTTATTGAATGCTTATATATATTTTCTAATTTTGGTTAAATGTGAAGAGAAAAGATACGGAGAAGATACCAATATGAAAAAGGATTCTGGAAAAATTGATTAACGAAAATATATGGTATTCAAGAAGAAAACTCTATTTCTTTCAGCAGGAATTAATCTCTTTCAATCTCTCACACAATTGCAATTTTGTAAAATCCAGTGAAATTGAGGCTGTATACCTTTCTAATAACTTTTATCTCATATTTTATCTGAATATATTTATAATAAATTAATTCAACCTTGATGAAAATAATTTCATAAGTAGCTTAATGTCAAAAAGTATTGTTCATTTTATAAAAAAAAATTTTTAATTTGATTTTCTTTTAAGCTCTTTCTTATATTTTTAAAATATTAATAGTATTTATAGTTTTCTTTAAAATGATGACACAGAATAACTATTCAATAAAAACATAAAAGTTATTTTATGTTCTTACTGTTATTACATATAAAATATAAAAGAATTACTGTTATTACATATAAAATATATACATATTTCTTTTGTATATCTATTTTCTATAACTGCTACTAAATATTTATACTTTTTTATTCCCCTTTCTTCAACCAAAAGGAAACTTTTTTGGCCCTTCACAATCCATGCCAGGTTTCGTTTGGAAAATTGAATCCCAAGAAGCAATCAAAACGCCTAAAAGAGCATGTATGCATTTCTAAATAAATATACTATTCAATGGGAAAAAAAGGATGACAAAGTAATTCATTTGAAATGAGTAATAGTTATGAAAATCATTAAGTACTTTTATAAAACACTAAGTTTATTTGATTTTAGCCTATTTTTATATTTATAAAGGCAGACTAGAATTAAAAATTATTTTTTAAATATATATTTATATATTAAAATAGTATTAAAAATGAATAAAATATTTAAAAACTTCATTGAAAATTTTAAATTTACTTCTCTTTATAACAATAAGATAATTTAAATTCAGTATATTCGTAAATAGTTAAGTAGTTCTCTACAGATGATAGAGTTATTAAAACAAAACCGATATAATTTTAAATGTAAGAATTTATGCATAAAAAATTTGAGCATAAAAATGAAAAATTCTTTCAAGCAATTTCTATTATATCATAGTGATAAAAAATTTAAGGAATGTTAGAAAATTTTAAAGCAAAATATCATAAAAATAAAGTTAATTGTGTATTTTTTTGCTCTTGCAAATTGTATCCATGTAATGTTTGCCGTATTGGGAAGCTCTTCTGTATTAAAAACATTTTGTTCATTTAATCTGTAATGAAGCGTTTGCACGAAAAGTATAATTGCTTTTCTATTGCTGATCTGTATGATCCTAATCGGAATTAAATTTTTATATTACTGGCTTGGTTTATAAAATTTGTGGGAACACATCCATGGGATAAGCAGTGAGAAATAATTTCTGAACTCGAGGGGGACTTCAAAATGGAAAAAGAATATTTTCATATATTTATAAGTTTCCTTTCAAATTGAAATTGAATCTAACATATGATTAGAAGTCTCAGGATAACGCCAATACATTTATTTCATAAAAATATAATTAGTTTTGGTAATAACCTTAAGACACATTAATATTTAAAAAGTTGTTGATTTGGAATTGCTTAGCATATTTTCTATATACTTAAGATTTTCAATATAGTTTATATTAATCTTGTATAATTTTTAAGAATAACTGAAATATAAATCAGTTTTTTTTTCCATTGATAAAATTTAAAAAAAATCAGAAAATGTGACTTGAATTCCTGCAGCATTCCAATTGGTAGCATCTATTCAATAAAACATTTGTTAGGAATAAAAATATTTCGCCATAGAAATAAATGTCTCGCATGTATTCATGATTGGGCAAAATGAGCATTTTATGTGAGCTAATCAAAAATAAGGAAATGGTTTAAGGCCTAGTTTCATAAAATTATGTCTAGTTTCAAAATAAATAAATTTTCTTTAGATATGGCTTTCATTTATAAATAAAGAAAGTTGCAAAATAATAACTAATGGTATCCTATAAACACATAAGAGCAATTTCTAGCTCTGTAAGTATAAAAAAGATAAAAGAGAATGGAGAAAGAAACTCATTCTGTCGCATTGCTCAGTAAAGGAAGTGCCTAACCACATGTTCATCTGATTTATACAAGAGAGTTCTTAAGACGTAGAACACATTTAGGGCCATCTCACTTTCAAACACAAAAACAATATTGTCAAACCATGGGCAATTTCGGTGTTAGGTTCTCTTCTCAGGTGACTCTTGACTTTTTAACAGGGGAGTTTCTTCCTTTCCCTATCACAACGCAGGAGAGGAAGGACCCTGATATTTACTTATCTTCACTCTAAATGTATACATGTATATATATATATATATATATATATATATATATATATATATATATATATATATATATATATATATATATATATATATATATATATATATATATATATATATATATATATATATATATATATATATATATATATATATATATATATATATATATATATATATATATATATATATATATATATATATATATATATATATATATATATATAATATATATATATATATATATATATATATATATATATATATATATATATATATATATATATATATATATAATATATATATATATATATATATATATATATATATATATATATATATATATATATACATATATATATATACATATATATATATATATATATATATATATATATATATATATATATATATATATATATATATATATATATATATATATATATATATATATATATATATATATATATAATATTATATATATATATAATATTATATATGTATTAATGTATATATATATAAGAAAAATATATTAAGATAAAGTTATTTTATTAAGTTAAAATACTTTCTAAGAAAATTAGAATTTAGAAAAAATTTCATTTTGTATAAAAATTAAATTATTACACAAGCAAAAATCTCGTTTTTCTAGTTACGAATAAATTTACTTCGTTTCTTTCCAACTGAAAGTATATATGTTCATTGATATGGAAGAAGGAACAGCTAAAATTAACTAATTGCTGTCTCTTCCTTGACGCATATTTTCCTGGAAATATTTTGGTCACCCATTTATAAGCTTAAGTTAGTTACTCTATAGAATATAGAATCTTCCAAATAATTACTAGTAATAACATTTTACATGCATGTGTTATAAGATTTCAATCATTACTCTGTTATATAACAAAAATTTAGTCTTCGTAACATTTTTCAAATATAAATAAATTTTTTCAAGCTTATATTTGTAATGATTTATAATAGGGATTTTATACGAGATTAAATGAAATTATCTTAAAATACATTTGAAAACGTCATTATAGAGTAGATATGTTTTATAATTAGTTTAATGTCAGATCATTAACACATGTTTATTCCTTTTTCTTGATTATTTGCTTTTTTCTCATTAAACGGTTTATTCTGGAATAAATATATTTCAGTCTTATAATATGGAAAGTATTATAATTTTTTATAGAGCTTTGGTAAACAATAACAATCTAGCTGATATTTCTTATTTCTCTTTTAAATTAATTATCAAAAAGTAAAAGGGTTAAAAAACAGTTATCAAAATGCAATATGTAAAAATTGTAGAAAAACAGTGTGTTTAAAATTTTAAGATCAGTATATAAAATTGAAAAATTTTAGAAAACATAATAAACAGATATTTTTTCTCAGTGAAAGGACTTAACTACAAGGATGAGAAAACACTGAGGCAAGAATACGATGCTTCTTAATGTCTTGCAGTAGTTTCTCATAGAAACATTTGGCAGAAAATAACCGAACGGTCGAAAGTCATTGTAAGGAATTTTAGCATCTCTCACGTAAATTGCCTTCATTGAGGTCTTTTCCATCGATAGTGGACCTTATTCAAGGGTTAAAAGAGCAGAAACCTGGAAAACTCCCAAGCATCCACCCGAAAAACGCGCATTCAAAAAGCAACTTCCACCTCCTGTTGTTCAGCAGTGGTTAGATCTTTTTGCTCTGAAGAGTGCTCTCTTACCAAAAATGAACTCCTTTTGTTTTTCAACCCTTTTAAAATATGATTGCTTCTTGATCACAACGAGTAGTTATAAGGAGAAGAAACAGTTACTCCAACTGAGACAAATTACAGAAATTTTCAGAAAGTTTTTAAATTTCAGATTTTGGTAAACCAGATTGTTGGGTGTTTTTGTCTAAGTATTAAATACAATTAATGTCTTCAGATTCAGTAAAAAAGTTTGCATTTCAAGGAAAAGAGATCATAGGACCAATGTCAGGCATATAGAAAAGAATTAAACTGTAAAACCTTTCTAATTCTCCTTACAATTTCTAAAATAAAGATCGGTGAATGAAGTCAGAAAAGTCTATCTGCCAGCATTGGTGAAGCAAACTGCTGCAGCTGCGCAGTAGGTTTTCCCTATCGCCCCCTCCCCTGCCTCGTGGTTCAGTTGAGCGTCGCTGATTTTCCGTGAAAGACGAGTTTTACACATCGCAATTTTCGTACTTTGGTTCTTAACCGAGAACAGTGAAAACAATGAACAAAATATAAGTTTAAAGTTTTGTTTTATGCTTGGAAAGACACTGGAAGAAACTCACGAGGTGCTAGTACATGTTTATGAAGATCAAGCACTGTCCATGAAGTGTGTGTATTAGTGGTTCCCTAGTTTCCGAAAAGGCCAGGAAAGTGTTGTTGAAAACCCCCGTAGTGGAAGACCGGCAACCTCCGTCAGTGACGAAAACATTGAGAAAGTTAAGGAATTAATCATGAAAGATCACCGATTAACTGTGCGTACAATAGCTAATAAACTGTAGACTAACTATGATCCCCTGGGACAAATCAGTACTCAGAATTTAAGGATAAGAAAAACGTGTTGCTTTCTTGGGCCATATCACTTGACTCCCTATCAAAAGCAAGCATGATTACAGGCTTCACGGGATTTTATCGGAACACCACATTTTTTTAACTAAGAATGAATCCTGGTGTCTCAGTTACGACTCTGAAATGAAATGGGAATATATATATTCTATAATACAATGGCAAAACATGGAATGCCGTTCTCCTGCATCACTTCGTTGGAAAAAAGTCAGAGAAAAAAACACGCATTAAAACGATGCTCATCATTTTTTTTTGATTGTCAAGGCATTCATTATCTACATAGAATTACCACCTAAGAGAACGACGATAAATGCTTCAAAGTATACTGAAATTTTGACTCGTTTCATAAAATGCCTACCCGAGGTACCACTCCCATACACACAACAAGGTTAATGGTTTTTTTGTGCACGACAATGCTTGCCCTCATACAGCTATTATCATCGAATAGTTCCTGTCAAGAAAGGCGGTGGTACAAATTGAACGTGCCTTATACTAGAAAGATCTCAATCCTCCAGACTTTTTCCTATTCCCAAGACTCAAACTCTCTTTGAAAGGAAAGAAATTTGACGATATTCTTACATCCCACGAATTGTGACGAGGCTTTTGAACTCAATCCTAAGAGAAGACTTTATGCAAAGTTTCCAGGTTATTTATAGAAGATCTCAGCGGTATATAGATATGGGCGGTGATTATTTCGAAGCATAGTAAAGTAACTTTCATTAACATTTCCTATGCGTTAAGTTTACTAGATGGTTTACCGAATTTTATTGTCAAAGGTTGCAAAACCAATACAGACTATCTCTTGTATAACAATTCCTTCTTTTGATCAATTCAATGTCCTATTAACTTTTGATTTAAGCTTGAAGTATCCTATTTTTATTTAGAAAAATGACTCGGAATTAATGGATTTGGGTACTGGAAGCTTCAAACATTATAAAAGTTGCAGTGTGATGCGAAATTTTCAAACTTTTGATTTTTAGTTTATTTTTTTCCACGGAGCCCAAAGAAATGTCTAGACTTTAGAATAAAGTCCTTCCAGTTCTATAAGCATGTCAGGGTTGAACCTGTACAATCATTATCCGGAACGGAGCTTTGCACTAACATGATGCGATATGCTAAAAACGCTCGTTCTACGAAGAAATTATACTTTAAAATGGGTCTTCAATTAGTACACGTGACCTCAAAATACCAAAACGTCTCTCCATGAAAATATTGGGGAGACTTAAAACATCTGATAAAATGTAACCACACATGCAGTAGCTTCTATACTCAATATTTTCCACTTGGATCAATAATGAAACAGATCAGAAATTTTAGATGATAATACAATTAGGCAGTTTCTCTTCAAAAAGTGTCCCCTTAATAAGTGTATAATTTCCCTAAAAATATTAGATTGATCGTTTTCTAAGCTATTTCAGGTCATTCAATAGCACTTGCTTTTAGAGATATTTGTTTTTTCCTTAACAACGATAAGAAATAATTTGCTATTAAATCAAGTTATATTGAGAAATCAGAAAAACTATGCTTTTATTAGAACTGAAACAAAAATTCTAATTTAATTGCTTTAATCAATTTGTTAAGTAATTTTTATTTAGTTTATTTACGTTGAATACTAAATTTAACGCGGCCATAATAATTAGAATATGTAAATAACCGAAATTATTTGGTACTTACTTTAATAATTCTTCACTTCTGGCAAATTTCTGCTAATTTATTCTTATCTCATTAGTGAAGATGTATTTAAAATTCAATTGTATCGAAATATTTTTCCTTTAGCGTAAGATTTTTAATTACATGAATTTTGCGTTTGTAAGTTAGATACTAAATTCAAAGAATGTGTCGTAATACACTGAATAAATGTATTTCTACAGACTTATTATTAATAATAATTGTTCATAAGATGAATGGGAGATTAGGAATTGCTATAAATATATTTATATAATCTTAGACTTTAATATTAAATTAATAAATTTCGGGATAAATAGTTCAGTAAAACGATGCTTAAATATATTATTATATCTATTTGTTAGTAATAAAATAAATTTTAAGGCAACTTTTATGCAAATTAATTCACTATATTTATTTTACTCATTAATAATCTAAGTTTTAAAACAAGTATTAAGTATGTTCCAGCATGATTATACATACTCAATAAAAAAAAAATTTAAATCTTTAATTTGTTGAAGCACTTTACAAAATTATATTATACAAAAATAATATAATTTGATTATTATATTTAACACTTATATTGTACATTTATTCTGTATGTAGTATTTGTTTTACATAGGCTATTCTTAAAGTACCCTAAAAAAATTTCAGAAATTATTTTTTAGTAATACAATAATGTTTCGGCATTATACAATTTAAGAGGTACATACGAAATAAATTGGGTCTGAAATTCGGTTTACACAATGCGTAAAAATATGTTTAATAATTCATATCAAATGGAAATGAAAACTATTAAATTAAAAAGCTTCATAAATTAAAATGTAATCAATATCTTTCTAATACGTTACTATGAATAAAATACTGCCTTTGTTTTATAATTAACTAATAAATTTTGAATTCTAAATGAAAAAATTATAAAATTTGTAGTTGAAAATTTCTAATTTGAAAAAAATTAATTAATATAAATAGTTAGTTTTCTAAAACGTAACTAGGTTTCCAAAAATTTAATAGAGATATTTTTCATTTCTTTTGATTTTTTACTATATTTTCTTAATTGTTTATTATTTTGAAATATATCCCAATTTCAAATACTTTATTATTTTTAATAGGCAAGATGAAGAAATTTCCAATTTATATTTTGTAGAATTAAAAAATTACTTTCTATTCCTTTATTAAGAACAAAAACTCACTAATCCAATGAAATCAAAATTATATTTCAGAAAGGTTCTCAAAGTTAAAATGTAGTAGTTTGTAACACTGTTAATTAGCATTCAAAGCTTAAATGAAAACGCTTTCTTAGCAATTCCAATCAGTGAAGAAATTTACTTTTGATTTTTTCTAACATATTTGATATTTTTATCAGCCTTAAGTTTCAACGTAAATAAAAATATTTATTCTTAGGATATACTGGCCAAATTTGATAGCTTTTATAATAGCTTCAAGAATATTTCAAAAAAATTTAAGTAAATATTACAAAATGTAAATTTCATATACAAAAAAGTATTATTCAATTATGTAAATCACATTATTTATAGCAAAATGAAGAAATGCAAGAGCTATTGAAGTACATGTAAACTTGGAAAATCTAATACATAGGCCATTTAAAATACAGATACATACTTGTATATGTATTTTAAACTGCATATCTAACTATAATTTAAAAAAATTATCTAAAAGCATTATTCAAAGTAAGAAACAATTATCGCTTACTAAACTCAAAATAATTTTAAACAATGATCCCCTCAAAACGATTACTCATATACAAATAATTATGTTTAAATTATTCGAAGACATTAATAATGATGAAGCATCTTTAAATTTTAGTTTCATCAGTAAAGCATTTAAAATGTAAATACATTTTAAATCTAAAAGAAACATTATTTAATTTGTCTTAACAACACATATACTTACTTTGCTGTAAGAATTCTTATTGATAATTTTTGAGAACTTTCTTTATTGATATATTCTGTGGAAGACATTCCCTGACTTTTAGGAAACTCTGATTCAGTTAGTTCAACGTGAAATTTGCAATGAAGCATCATTGGAATAATTGAATTAAAGGAGGTACAAAATGAAAATACTTTTTATTTTAGTATGTTTTGCCGCACTACGTAAACAATTAATTAACTCTTTGTGTGATTTCTAAAGTAAAATTCTTTAATATTTTTAAAAACATTTATTTATTAGGAAACATTTTAAAAGATTTTAAATTTTATAATTATTTATAAGTAATTCTCTCAATTTACCATTATGAAAAAGTAACAGAATTTTGTTGATAAGTTAGAATTAATTATTTAGAAGCAATTGCTTTCATATTTCAAGAATCTGTTTCCATAATAAGTACTTACTGTATGCTTATTTGTGTCGGTTACATTAAGCAACGCAGTGATATTTAACAATAGAAATGGCATATACATCTAAGTTAAAGTTATCATACATAGCTGGGTCGTTTCGCATCAACGTCAAATAATGCCATTTAAATTTTCTTCAATGCCACTGTGTGATTGCATCTTTAAAAATTACCATTTACAGAGAAAACATTTCAGTGCAATCTATATACAAATTCTTCTGTTAAATATCATTGAAGTATTGTAATGAGATGTTTGGGATTCCAAAATCCAATTCATTCTTTAAATTTGCCACAGTTGAAACGTTAAATATTATTTCCCAATGAATGATTTTGGTCACGTATGATCACGTGATGTTTCGGATATCCTTCCAAATAAAATGAACCCTAGACTAATGTGGAATACGAAATAATTCAGAAAATCTAGAGTAACCTGTGTACCACTATCCATTTAATGGGATGAATTTGGAATAGAAAATACGGAAACATTGTTATCTTTCTCAAGAAATCTTTTGTAATGTTTAATAACAGCATTTATGCAGAATTCTTTACGGGTAATTTCCGGTGCAGGAAAGTACATATTAAGATTACTAAATGACGAAATATATAATTCTAAGTATAAGGAAACTTTCTGAAAACAATATGCGTATGTTAAAATTTTACTTAAGGAAGAAATTTTCTGAATTATTTTATAATAGCAAGAAATCAGTGTCGATGGAAACAGAAATGCTTTATAAATGCTGCAATATACGCTCTTTTTGAAAATTATTCATTACACTAACACTTCTATATTGATGAATTAGATTTATAAGATATTTTCTTTGTGATTTAACACAAGTATATATGAAAAAGTTGAATGAATGATTATTATCAATAAAACATTATCGTCTTGTTTTTAACTGCAACTGAATACTGTAACAAAAATAAAACACTTCAGAAAAACAAAATTTTGCTAAACAAGAAGGATCTTCCGTAACTCTGATATAAAATTTTCTAAAGTACAAATTTTAACATGTAACTCTTGTTGTCATTAAAATTTCATTGATTGAGTTTTAATTTCGCGGGAGAGCAAAATCGTAAATAATGAAATTCTAAAAGTGAACAAGAAATAAAAAGAGTTCGATGAAATGAGTAATGCATAATCCCAATTTAAAATCAATGGTGAAAGATTAAATTAAACTGAACTGGAAACTGAAAACGTATTTGAAATTGGAAAAGATGATCTTTTGAAAAGCGTAATTAGGAAATTAAATGCATCTTTTAATGTGTATTATTTGCAGAATAAAATAATAATAAATTGATATTAATGATATATATATATTAATGATATATGTATATATATATATATATATATATATATATATATATATATATATATATATATATATATATATATATATATATATATATATATATATATATATATATATATATATATATATATATATATATATATGTATGTATGTATATATATAGCGCATATACATTTAAAATTTTGCACATATCTAGACTTAAATAATAAAAACTCTTACTCTTTTAAATGAACTATACTTAAATAAATGTGGAAGTAATTTTGTACTTGCTAAATTTTTAAATTGATTAAATATTTATTATTGAAAGTAACATGTTCCAGCAAAAATGTTTATTATTTATATAAAATCAAAATTTTTTGTCAAAATTGAAATTGAATTTTTTTAAAATTTAAAGTATACAATAAAGTATTCCTGTAATACACACATATAATTACATAACATGATACAATGGTATAGTATAACGACTGGTCATGTTTGTATTTGTATGTAACTTAAGCGTACTGTATGTATGCGTTTACGTATGTATAAAGTATGATATACTTGTATTGTACTTGATATAAGCATAAAATAAGGAACTCAACTTATAAGAAGTATTACAAGAGGAAACATGGAGATTAGAGCAACATGAAGAAAAATTTGTGTAAATGTCCGAATTTTAGAATTAAAAATTACTATTGGTAATTTTGCATTGATTTTAATGGAAAAATTTCGTTCAACTTCTTTGTCCTTCAGTTGAAATAAAAGTATAAATAAATGATTACCCTTTTCTCTCAAGAATTTCAACATTATTTAAGCTAGTGAAACAGATAGTGCTCTTAAAATTTATATGAAATATAACATTAGAAAATCATATTGTTTTCCCAATTTCTTAGAAGGAAATTTTGAAAGCCAGGCATTTAAAGTATATATTGCAATCATTACTTTTTTTTATCATATATTTCGTTACAAAGGGAATGAAAAATAAATCAAAGTGCAGCAATATGTATTACATCCTTTTGCGCCATCACTTGTAGCCGAGTAATATAAAATATATTATAAAACATATTTTTGAATTTTAAGTTTTATTTTATATTCCTTTTGTAACTAAATGATGAAAAATAGTAATGCACTTTAAATAAGTGTTTTTTAGAATGATTTAACATTTTTAATTACCTTAAATCATGAACAACTTTACCTAACATGATTTATATTTCAAGTATATCTTCTGAAGCAAAAACAGGACCTGGCGTGCAAATGTAATTGCATTACATTGAGTATGCGTAAGCAATTAATGAAATAGTATGAACACAACATAATTTTTTCTATCTTATTTCTTACCCACGAAGACTACTTAGAGCCAGGTTAAAAGTGGATTTTAAACCATTCAGAACCTTCAAGATGCAACTCACTAACCGAAGCCTCTTACCCATTCATAAGTATCTGCTATCATATATTAGAATTGATAAGTCAACAGAGTCATATGGAGGAGGTAATGTGCATCATCTGTGGGACCGAGGTCTAAAACACATGGAAAAATCCAAAGGTAGAAGTCTGTCTCTGCGTCATTGCCTGCAGGTCTTAGCTGAGCGTAATGGAATGGCTTTCACGTCATGGGTGACTCTGCCAGGAGAATTCTCTCGCGACGTACTTCGCCCGTTCCACTAAGGGACACCCTATTGCCAACTATGAGGTGATGTGCAGGACTTGAGGGGGCCCCAGTTGTCGGACAGCCGCAGTGCACTGCAACATCTCAGTGACTGGTCCTCTATAAAGGATGAAAAAAGTTCATCAATTCTGCTGAAATTGAAAATGATCTCCCCAGACCATGATTTAAATCTCCAAAGGATTCCATCCTATGTTAATATAAGTGGCAATGAGACCGCAGATCGACTGGCCAAAGAGGGCAGTGAAGAAGATACGCCCACTGGTTCATCACTTACATATCAAGAACTTTATTCTAATGAAAAATCTAGACTTCATTCAATCGGGCAAACTCCACCAACACAGCAATGGTACTCTGGAGCATCTCCTGGATCTCTTCTAGAAATAAAATGTAACCGAAATTCTCAAACTGTCTTGACCAGATTCTCAAGTGGACACCTAAAATGTTTATCGTTTGAATGTGGTACAAAAACTTATCCCACTTATAAAAAATGCTGTGACCATCCAACCTCACCGAAACATATTCTAGATTGTGTCGGACTTTTCCGGGAGGATTATTCCTCAGAATCCCTGATAGTCATCGACTTTCTAACTGTCAACAATTTAATGGAGTTGATCTGACAAATGTTAGATCTTTAAAGAGGATAAGCCAACAACAACAACAGAATAGGTATAATTCTGAGCAAGAATACTCTTTGAAAAATCGAGTTATTTTCATTTTTTCCAAACTCATTTATGATCTTTAATAAATCATTTTAGAATTTAATTGAGAGAAAATAGTAAAACTAGATTAAATCCAATACATTTTAAGAGTCAATTTTAATACTTTAAGATCGATGTAGAAACCGAATTGAATTTCACTCTGTTTCTGTGGAATTCCAACCATTAATATAAATCTAGGGTATATAATGTAACTGAAAAAGAAGCTTCAGAAACGCATAAAAATTGAAATGGTAAATAAAATGGCATTATGTATTTTTTAACGCATGATCTCTTTTAAACCCTTCTGAGAGAAGAAGCTCCCACTCAGATGTTCCATTGCATAACAAAAGCTGCCCACGTAAAAAATCTATTCTTATTTTGAAATCTGATTACACCATTTTTCATCTTTTAAACTAATATACCAACAAAATTTCAAAGTGCCTTCATTCTTTGTTGCTGAGATCCATTCAGTAGCTGTATCTATCGATAGTGGTCTCTCGGTTAAGTACTTCTTCCACTAAGCAAAAGAGGTTGGCTTACACTCCGAGGGTCCAATCACTTAGCCACGACATCATCTATAAAATATGTCTCCGAAGGAATTTTCATATCATTTTGATGTTAAAATTCAATTGTGTAGTTGTAAAGTATGATATAAATGTATGAAAATTCCACAACATTAGGTTGCAATTTTAATCAATTTAATTACTGTCTTACCAACTAATTAAAATATCAATCTAAGTTACATTAGTTGAATAATAAAAATACGGTAATGACCACTAGCTTTCATGTGCGCAGCTTGTTTCAGTTTGGGACTCAAAAACACCGGGATCAACAGAATTCCGAACCACTTCGAATAACTCTGACGAGCAGTACTGGAAGAAACATGTCTCTGTTTCTTCTAGTCATAGGAAGTCTGACCCACTTCCGGAGGGTTACACAGAAATTACTAGGACTGTTTCCTTCAAAATATCATCCCCATTTGGTACATTTAATTCTAAAAATCAGCTTCTTAGTCCTTAATAATGTTTATCCCATAAAAATAAAAAGTATAAGAATTTTAGACAAAAAATACCGTCCTTCAATCAACCATTTCGTGACTAAAAATTTTTTGTGTTCTTATTTTAAGAAATAAATGATTACTGATTTATTTCAGTAATCCCCGACTGTGTAAACGATTTTATATTTATGAGTGAAATAATTTGAAACAGTTGCTGACATTTTTCAGGTAAATGAAATATTTTATTTCAAAAACATATATTTCACTTTGAGCAATCCTGAAACCTATTATTTAAAAATTTGTTTGTAATTATATAATTTAGTTTAATTGTAAATTTACAAGAATTATGTTTGTTTAAAAATGTAGAGTTTATACAATCATATGTAGCGTTACGTGAAAATCATTGCATTCTCAAGCAATTTATTTATTTATTTTTATTATTATTATTTATTTTTGGTATTTCTATTGAGTTTTGATGACTTCTTACACTGATTAGGAATTCACATTCCTTACAAAACATTTGTCTACTACATGACTTTTACCTTACAAGAAATGCTTATCTTAGAATTTTCCTCATTAAAGAACAATTGAAAAATATTAAAACAAAAATGCATTTCAATACTCATAGAATGTTGTGAGATACAAATCGTTAATTCACGTCTCCTAAGAATTTTACCTAGCAATCTAATAAAGGTATTGTTAAATATTTATAATGTGCATAAAATTGTACATTTCAGTTTTTGCAATGTCAAATAGTCATATTGGTGTAAATATACAGTTCCATAATACACGATCATGGTCAATATTGAATGTAATCCACATTTTCGTATGTTTGTTTTTGTATGGAATTAAATCTGATTGATATAACAAAGAAATCTAAAACATTTTTTGACACATGTGGTCGTGCATTATCTTGTTGGAATATGACTAATGGTAAGCCCTGAATGCATAGGAGAACCACAGTCTCCAATATTTCTGAGATATGACTGTTAAGTGCATCGGCAATGTGTTCTAGAGAGGTATGTGTTAGACGCAGTATGTGTGTGCGTTACCTTAAGCAACACGTAGTATGCAAATTTAGCAACGACATTATCAAAGAGCAACATATAGCTCTTGGAGTTAAAAATTTGTCATTGAAAACACATGTTTCGATGTTAATTTTTGCCTTCAAAACTTGCATCTGTACTCCAACCAAGAATTCAAATGCAAATTTTCAGTTGTATTCATCAGCAGCACATTAAGTTGCAATGATTCAAAATATTTTTTTGGTTCAAAATTTAATAAAAATTTCTTATTTGGCTTCTCAAACTAAACAAACACTTGAAAGCCATTCTAAGTCATAAGAACGCCTTAGAGATCCAACTTCTCCAAGATCTTCTTCTTGGAGGATAGTGATTGATGACTAAGATCCTGAGGAAGTACACTGTTATGATGCTCAGCAGCAAGAGATTGATAGGAAACAACCAGGCATAACGCACAGCCTATATTTTCGGTTATTACCTACTTTAAGCTATAAAATTTGCCTCAACACTGTTTACCGTCCAAATTTCCTTCAATATATAGATTCTTCCTTTTAAAAATGATAAACCAAACGAAGTCTATTTACTTCACCAGTTGTTTTATGAATAAATTTAAATTTGAATTCGAATGAAAATTTTAAAAAAAATATTAAAATTTCAGAATAGATTTTCGTTTTGCAGTTCTCAAAAATAGACAAAATTATTGTACCAGAAAAAAATGGTAGCACGTCTTATATATATATATATATATATATATATATATATATATATATATATATATATATATATATATATATATATATATATATATATATATATATATATTTATATATATATATATATATATATATATATATATATATATATATATATATATATATATATATATATATATATATATATATATATATATATATATATATATATATATATATATATATATATATATATATATATATATTATATATATATATATATATATATATATATATATATATATATATATATATATATATATATATATATATATATATATATATATATAGGTTTTTCTTTCCTTCCTTATTATTCCGTTTTAATTATTGCTAATTAAATTTAATCAGAAAATGGAGCTTTAGATTTTGAAATGCCAATCCTCACTGTGGATATTTAACTGCAAGAACAGCAAGAGAATATTCTGTTACTATAAAATCAATAATTTCCAGTGCACGGTAGATCTTTCTTGACACATCACAAATAACCTTGGCTGAATTACTGACTTTATTAGTTAATTTGCTTTTTGTAAAGAGTGATGAAATAGCTTCGTTAAAATATTTGCATCGGTGCATAAGTGCTTAGAGATTAAGAAAAAAAGATGTAGGTGGTCAGTTTTGAAAGAATTTCAGATCAAGTACCACTCACTTTCACATTTCTGCTGCTTCTCAGTACGACGGGTCTCAATGAAAATAAATGTGACAAACATGACGCTGTCCTGAATCATCATTTCAGAAGCCTTCTTCGGAAATGAAGGGATCTTTCTCCCTTCTCTACCCAGTGATTCGGAAAAGGGGGTTGTCGGATCTGAATCCGAATGAATAATTTCCTGTCGACAGAAGCAGCCTTTCGTGATATTCATTGTACCGCAATCACGCAAAGGGTGGGCCTGCCGGAAATGATAATCGGTCTGTGTGAGGTCTGCCCATCACTTCCCCTTCAACTTACGCTTTCTTTCCCTTTTTCATAATTTAAACCGAATAATAGGTTTATTATAGCTTTTATACTGCTCACCAGCCATTAATGATCCGACGCCAATTGACAACACCTGAAAATAGTTTGTTTTCCACTTTTAGGGTTGCCAGAATCTTTCTCTCACTATCACACAATTCAGGGAAGAAGTGTAACTTTTTCCAAAAATGTTCCATCTTTATATTTTTCAATTTTTTTTATATAAATTAGGGAAAGAATTTTTACTTTCATCTTATGAAGTCTTACAAACTCAGTATATTTAAATGTGGGATTATGCGTTTTAATTTAAAGTTTTAACTGTTATTTTAGAAAAAAATTAGCACTGACATGAACTTTCTCTGTATTATCTTGAATAAAAAATGCATTACATTTCATAATAATTATATCACTTCCATAAACTTTAAATTTTAATTAAAATGCTTACAGGAAACTAACAACATTGTTTTCTTGAACAAAATATGGAACCATTTCAAATAAAAAAGTCCCTATCTTATTGAGGAATGTTGACGCCTTACATATGATCTTTTGAGGATTTGCTTATTTTCCCTGACAGTTTGGGCCTTGCTTTTGTGAAATGGAAGAGACTTGGGGATGTAAAAGACTTAATTCGAAGTTTTTCCACCATGTTGGATAAGCTAAAATAAATCCCTTATTTTCAGCCTGCTAGACTCCGTGGCACCGCAGAAAGCTCGAGGGGAGGATCCCTTCCGAGCAACTCCCAGAGTCAATACCAAATAGAGACCTCAATTCCATAGAAGATTGGAATCAGCCTTAACAAACACAAGTCAGTGTGAAAATCCTCAATTAAAGGAAATAAAAAAGTACACATTAACTTTTTCCTTGACTACCTTTCGTACGCATGAAGTATGTTGTTATACGGCTGTCAGAGTTTCAAAACTTTTTTTTAATATATATATATATATATATATATCGGCATCTTTTAAATACTTTATAAGCATTAACAAAAGAAGTTGCTTCTCATTCACATTATAACTTCTAAGATATTTTACATAATATTATATACCTATTCTAAGATATTTTATTTAATATCATTTTAAATTTTGTATTAATCTTTCGGTGTAGGAAATGGGCAAACAGGTGCCCATTTCTGATATACTAACATAGTGGCAATGAAATGAAGCAAGTATCAATAAAATGTCCATGTAACTTCGAAGTCTGCATAATGCGACATTCTGTGATTCTATCATGAGAGCATTATAGAATTTTGTTTTTCTTCAGAAAATAGTATCTCTCTAAACACACAGTAATATTTTTATCTCATTTGATACACTTTTTTTAATTTTACTTCAATTCTTTTATAAAAAGTTATTTCCCTTTTACCAAAACTATCGAAAAACTGTTTGAAAAAAATTTTAAATTAATGAACTATGAAGGATTATAAAATTGAAAACATAGATGCAAAAAAATGTATTTTAGTTCTCTGATATTTTTTGATATGAAATGTTACAAAATCCATGTCTTCTTCCACCAAAAAAAATAATATGAACCTTTTTTACAATTATACATTTTTTCCCATTTTATTCAAACCTTTTATCCTGTTCAATTTGATTTTTTTTTCATATGAGAGGGAAAATGTATATGGCAAACGTAATGTTATTATTTAGATAATACTTTTATAATTTCCTTAAATTTTAAAGTCAAATGCGTACATAATACTAGATATAACGGCAACTTCATTTTTCATTAATTTAGACAAAATTTATAAAGTGTTTTCATCAAATGTTGAATTTTTATTTTTGCACATTTGGGGAATTAATGTTTTATGTAAATTAAGCTTGTTTTCTATCACAAATTGTTTTCTCTAAATTAATCTACACTCATTTCTTTTTGCGTAAACAATAATTTGATCAGTATTTTTTATCAACAGTGAAGGGAAAAGACGGATTCCGGAACCTGTTCAAGGAAGTTAATCCGTAAAAAATATTTCAATTACTTGTATTGATTAAACAGCATTCAACAAAGTTTTTGCAGAAATTCTTAAATAGTTATGCGGGGTTTTTCTATTAGCGCAATAAATAAGATTTTTAAAAAAAACTATCTGTGTCATGAAACTGAAACAATTAATTAACTTAGAGGCATTTTTCAATCCAGAATATCGCAGGGCTTCCCTAAAACCTCAAATCTTTACAGTTATCATGGCGCGCTTCTTTTATAGAAAAAAGCATTGTAAAATTTAACCTATGAAAAAAACATCATAAGTGCATATGGGAAATTTCTGCAAAAAATTACCTCAAATTTTATTCTTTATTAATTTGATTTATATTCTTAATTGATTTAATTAAAAGAATTTTACTGCCAATATAAACATGAATCAATTTTCACTGAACTCTTGAAGTTCTTAGAATTGATATTTCCTTTTCTTTCACTGTATTTAAAGATTCATGCGTTTTTAAACATGAAACTTTTTTCCGAGAAAGGAAAAAATTGCTCTTTTCTATTTATGATGGAATGGAAATTTTGAAAGCAAAGAACTGCATTCTTAGATTCCATGGAATTGTCTTTAAAATTAAATAATTTTATGAATATCTTTGTGATGCAAGCAATCGTGTATTGCGTGAGTGGCAAAATCTCTGGATTTCCTGCTTAATAAATGGAACCCCTCATAGGATTCAATAGATAATTGCACGCGATGGATGTCACATAGATTTCAATTGGCGAAATTTTAATCTTTTGGTGACATACTTCCGCTTAACTACTTTTTGGTTGATTTAATATTTACTTTTTTGTCGATTAATTTTGTTCATTTAAATTTTCACATCAGCTCCCAATTTAAAATGTTATTCATGAATTGTATTTACAATTTGAGTTTGACCTCTGTAAATATGATTAGCTTAATTTTAAATATATACTTTAATAAGTACACATTTTTTATATACAAAACTGCCATTAAAGTTTTCAAAATATATTAATATTTTGTATTTCTTATACATCGTAACTTCATTTTCCTTAGTGAAATTTGTTTTTTTTTTTCTTTTTTTTTCCAAATAAAGTTTTTTACTTATTGAAGTTCTCTTAAATTTTTTACTACCCTGGTGATGATAAATTGAAATCATACTTGATAGAACTACTGGTACATATTTTATGCTATTTTAAATTATAAATAAAAAAACTGTCGTTTATCATAATAATAATTTAAAATTTTGAATTAAGATATCACTATTTTTTATGACTGATAAAATAACTGAAAATATTTCCAAATATGTGTGATGTTAAGTCACACTTGAAATAACTATGTAAAACCTAATTATGGATTCCTATAAATTAAAACTCCTAATGAAGACAATGAAATATTGTTGCTAGTATGTTAGTGGCATTTTGTTCAAAACATCTTTCTCAAACCTCTATTCTTTTATATTTGAGTTTCACTTGAATGCTTGAGTCGTATCAGTTGTTGAATTGACAAGAGCTGCCCTGTTAATTTGAAATTAATAAAATAGGACAGTGCATCAGAAAGTTTAAATTACTTAAATGAATCCTATAATTTTTCAAAAACTATTTTTCAAAATCAAAAGATTGTTTCGGCAAAATGAATTTCAATAAATTCTTATATTATTTTAAGCAATTAAATATTTCAAGTTAAGAAATTTTAATCGGAATTAAGTAAAAAATAGACAGATCTTCACGCTCCCAAGTCACAGGTTCAAGGTTCGGGCTGGGCAAGGTGGACTTAGCCTTTCCTCCCGTGGACAACTGAGTACGAAGAGTACTTGGGAACTAAACACTGGGGATTTCGCTTTATACTCACCTTTTAACCGGAACATATGCTTCACAGCCCAGGGCCTTCGGCCAGAAGTCAGAGATGGGTCTTATAAATCTTGGCCCACTTGGGCTGTCATGCTGAAAGTTTAGATTTTTAAAATAAAATTAATAGAACAATTAGTAATGTTCTTTTGGGCAATCATCTTCAAGAAAAGCTACCTCTATTCACAGTTGTTTTTCATTAATTCAATTTTATTACGAATTCTTCATTTTCATAAGGATACTTTGAAGTATATTCCATGGCCATAACAATATTATTCACTATAAATAAAAAATTCAGAGATGGACGTTAGTTTATATCTACAATTTTTTTATTACATGCTCGGTGTGAATATCATTTATAATATCTAAGTATTAAAATTAATTATACTTAATATTTTATCAAAAGTAGATTTTTATCATTGTATATCAAAAGTAGATTGTGCAAAGTAAATCTTTGCACCATAATTACGTGTGTATTTTCAAGGAATTTTTATATCTTATGCACTTTATGATTCATACTGAATTATGATTTGTAAGCCTCTTAGTTCATATTAAACAGCAGATTGAGACTAATTTTATATATCTAGTTGTATAATTGGACCATTTTAAAAATCACTGATAATTTATAAAATTTGTTTAATTCCTAATAGAAATCTTTTTGTTGCTATTATGCTTAATTTTTTTAATTAAAATTTAAGCATATTATTTGAAATGCATTTTGCAAAATGCTTGTTTTATTCAAAGTTTTTGTTAAAATGAATTTTTACTAATGTCACATTCAATTTTTTAATAAAAATGCTATTATTTTACAATACATCAGTAGTTGTGCCGGAGAGAGATTTTGGAATATTCGCACCAAGATCACCTGTGGAATCCTCCTCTCCATCCTGGCCACACCAACTTAGACTCCAGTAGCAAAGTCTCAGGGATCATAGAGAGGACTTGTTCTAAGTACTTTCAATCGATTTCTCGTCATTTGTTAGTACAATTAACTGAATTAAAATATAGTTTC
This sequence comes from Latrodectus hesperus, assembly GCA_037975125.1. Lineage (NCBI taxonomy): Eukaryota > Metazoa > Arthropoda > Arachnida > Araneae > Theridiidae > Latrodectus > Latrodectus hesperus. The sequence continues at coordinate 114,589,511 of CM075854.1, read as the reverse complement.
ACTCTAAATAAACTTTTAATCTTTCTGTCTTAAGGCCGTTAAAAAAATCTCAGTTCAATAGTATAATTTCCTATTCATGTGTTTTATTTATTTCTATTGAATAAAAAATTTCATTGATGTTCGAACTGAAGTTAAATTATCTACAAAATTTCTTTAGAAAAATTAATATTTAATTCAGTCTAATATAAACATGATATTCACAAAATAGCATTAACACCATATGAATAGTAAAATATTTTTTCAACATACTGTAACAATAGTAATATACTTCATCCACTTTTTTTACATGAAATCAGCAAGTCATATAATAGTGCCAAATCCCTATCTGTCATCATAATATGTTGCACAACTTTTTCCACCAGCCCAATGTTCTAATGAAACACGTTAAATCGTTTTTAGAATAGAAGAATAGATAGAATTTCTCTGCATTCTTTACGTGTATTCATTTTTCGCTTTGATTGTTTGAAAAGTTTGGAAGTCTACTTTAAGCCAAATGTTCCAGTCTAATGAGAAAGCAAAAAGTGGCTATAGAGCGCTAGACTAAATTAAAATAGGATGAAATCAAAGAACATCTGTCTAAATTAGGATTCGAAAAATTTCATTCATGTATCAAACATTCATCCATACACGCATATAAGAAGCACGACATGAATCCTGTCTGCAGAAATTCAGACAATTTCAGAGGATTTATCAAGAAATAAGAAATTGTAGAGGAGATTATAAATCTTACTCTCTGAAATTTTATTTATTTTTCTTAGCTATTCAAATATTTCAAAGAAATAATAACAGTGAATAAATATTTGTGTTCACAAAAGAAGAAAGTAAATACGAATAATTTCTAGCTAGTTAAAACAATGGCTTTAACACCAAGTGGTGGAATGCCTAATAGTCTGAAGCTGTTGTCCGTCTACTGAGTCATCTTCACAAACACAAGCTTGTTATCCCTCAAAGTGGAACAGCTGTCAAATTTTATATCATTTAGTTAAGTTAAATCATTTTGTTAGTTATTATAGTGAAACTTTATGAGTATGTGTTTGTCAAATTCTGGAAATGCTTATAAAAATGAAAAACATTTTATCGAAATATGCATTTAGCAATTCGAAATAAAAAAGGAAACATCAATCTTCATTATATTTTAAATTAGACAAACAAATGCTTCATTGTATCACAATATATCATTTCCATTCATGCATTTCTTTTCTAACAGTAAGTGCAATGTTTCGACAACAGGATATTCCTTGGCTTGACATATAATTCTAAATACATTTCTAGCATTCCAAGAAATTTTGCAGACTTTGTCGAGAATGAAATGGTGGGTTTGTTTATTAATTTCATTTAAGATAGAGGATTGATTTTAGCTATCCTTCTGTAAAGAAAGTTATAAGAACACTCTGAATGTTCTCTTTAAGTGAATTAATGCCGAATGCACGTACACGCATTTCCTTAAATATTTACAAGAATTAGAATTTTTGAGTAAACAGAGTAATCAGATCACGTTCGTTAGTTCCCGGAAAAGTGAAGGGAGTCCGACCAATTAGCTGATATTTCCAGCTCTGTATTTCAAGAGGTTATTCGAGTTTCCCTCGACTGATTACCTGCAGCCAGTGAGGATTTCGATAACGTATCTCTAAAGCTTTTATTAAGGAATCTCAGCTTCATTTTAAGCATCAAAATAAGATTCTCAATTAAACAGACCACCGATGGAGGATCCTTGATATTATAGGAGTCATTTATTTTTCTTTCTTTTTCATACATGTATGTAATATATACTCGAATAATAATATATACACATGCATGTATTATAAACATATATTATCTGAAAATATGAAAATTGTAAGATAAAAATGTTTATCGTTTAGTTTTGTTGTATATTCTCGGAAATTTGTAAAAATTTCAATTCAAATATTTTGTCAAAATTATATCAAAAGATTCAGTTTTATTTAAAACATACCTATGAAGTATATGTTTTTGACTCCTTTTTGGAATTGAGAAACAATTCATTTCTTAATGTGCTGATGGTTTTATTTGAAAGTTTCATGATCTGCTTCTATAAACTTAACAGCAAAACAAAACTTCACATGTCAAAATCAATCAACATGTTACTGGCTTGAATTTTTACTGGTACTCAATAAAAAGAAAATTTCATTCAAGATATAATACGCTTTAAACTAGTTGCACAGCAATTTTTAATCTTCTTACTTTCCCAGGAGGACGGCAACAGAAAGCATCTGCTCAGGTCATCTGGAGAAGAGATTTTATGAGGACATCACATGTAATATCAAAAAAGTAATTGGGTAACTTATGCCGTTCCTCCTTCTGATTTAGTTTTCTGTTACCATCAAGATCAGATACGGCTTAAATATTTTTAAATGACAGCTCGTATGAGATATCCGACATTTTCCTTAACTTTATTACCATCCCAGGCATTTTAACGTAATTGAAGTTGTACTCTATAATAAAAGGGGAATGTACTTATATATGAAACAAATAGACTTACTATTTTCATTAGGTGACCTGAGGGATGAAACGAATCTTTCTTAAACTCTCCATGAATTGTTGAAAAGATTTTGCTTTCCTTAAAATAAAGAAATGTCTTATTCAAAGCAATATTCAATTGTTTACTTTATCTGAAATCCAACATCAGATAATGTGAGAATTCGAAAGCTGTGTTATCTTTAAGCAGTCTTAATTCAAAACTTTTCAAATTATTGTTTTTTTTTTTCTTACTTTTTTGTTGATTCCAATCTCAACTGAATTAGATCAAAATGAGCTCTTTTAGTTAAAAAAAGATTTTCCATTGACAAAATTCCCATCATAACAAATTCAGTTTTCTTTTTAGCTCATTAACGCTAGTTATACCATTTTTGAGGTTTGCTTGGTTTGTTTCTTGTCACTTTTTGCACATGACGCATCATTCATCTGGATATTTTGGCTAAAATGAACTTCAAACCATTTCAAAGATCCACACAAGGCATGATAATTGAATCCAACAAACTATTTAACTGAAAGCAAAAACACCCCAGCTCGAAAAGTTTGACTGGATATGCTGAAAGAACTTGGGAAAAGTGTTGGAAAGTGTTGCAATTCACATCTTAAAACAAATATAAAGGCAGCAATTGATTATTAATATATGCTGCAACGCATGTAGTTAATTTATACTCATAATATAGAAAATTTTAAATATTTTAATTAAATTTTAACTGTTTAAAATTTTTGTGAATTTCTTAAAAGGTTAGAAAAACACTCCTTTTAAGAACATTTATTACATAACATAGCCGAAAATTCAATCTTAAATTTATAATATTCATTCATCCCAATAGTGTAAAATTTCAGATGATACAATTATTTTATTTTCAATCAAAGTCTTGTTGACCAGACCAACGGTTTCTAGAAAAGTAATTAGCTCTAATTTAAAAAAATGATCATGAACTTTGTGTATTCCTTAACGGTAACCTGGGATTAGGTCCATATCATTTGGAGAAAATATTCTCGAATTCAAACTGAGCTATAGCTAAGTAAAAAAATCATCGGGGTGCTTGTTATTTTTTTTCATGAGTAATGTCAGGCGAGTGCTTGTGATTTTTCCGGATTTCTTCTCTTGAGACAATAAACTGCCCTTAGAGATTGTGAATACGATGAACTTTTAAAAAGTCTTCCAGTAAAGGTTGTAGCTATTAAAATGTGTTACATTAACTTTCAGCTATCCGATACGTAATAGCGTATTAACGTTTCTTTCAAAGATCTGAAAGTGATAAAAAATAAGGAACACGCAGAAGTTAAGTTAAATTTAATTTTTTGTACATCGTTATTAAATGTTTCCTAATGCTACAATAAACTAATAAGGTTCAGTAAACTCGACTGTAAATTATTACAATAAAGTACATTTTTTGTAAATGTGACATTGCAATACACTATCTTATATAATATGAATCTTTTTATTTTGAATTTTATTACCTAAGCCTTAGTTTTAATCAGAGTAATACAGTGTGCTAAACACTAAAGCAAAATTTTAATAAATTTGATTCTCATTTTCAATAATCACCACCGTGAAATTTTTTGACTAAGGGAAATATAATTATCCATGAGAATTGTTTTAAAAACAAATAAACTGGCAGAAATAAACTTGGAGAATATTATTTTCTGTTGAAAAATTCTTTCTGTATTTCAATTCTATTTAAGATACCGCTTAATTATATGATATAAATGAAAGGTCCTTTTACCTCCAAAAACACTAAAGAATGAAAATTGTCTTGAAAAAGAAAATAAATCCCATTTCTATCTTCATATATTAATTTGGATTAACTTTCTCTCAAAGGATTGGATTCTAGTAAATCTTTTAAGAGTCGATTACAATCATGAGGATGGTTTGAATTCTCCAAAAAAGTGAGCCTTCACTCTAGTTGTGTGATATTTCTTTAGAATGTGCAGCCAAAGTTTGGATTTGCATATGCGAAAGATGTTACCTCTTAACTACACTGGAATCACGGATTGGAACGAAGGTAGGAAAAGAGTAAAGGAAGATTGTATTATTAACTATCCGCTTCCCTGGCTTAAATTGTACGAAAATTCCTTTCCGTAGACAACAATCCAGACATTTTTTACATTGACTCTAATTTGCTTATCTGTGTTATAATTCACATAAGTTAATATATATACTCACACAATTATTATCCTCAAAATAACTTGAAAAATGTTTATTCTCACAACTTCAAAGGAAATATATATTAAAATTGCTTCTCTCTGATTTCATCAGTATTTCGTGAGTCTCCAGCTGCCCTCATTCTATAAGCGTTTCAAAAACCATCTCACCATGCTTTAATATTATTCGAATCCATATAAATTGACTTCTTTTCCTTTTAGGTTTTAATTTTTTCATTGCGTTGGAATTCAAATATTGTTCTATCTTGTTTGAAGACTTTTAATAACTGTTTCATTAGCAGTGTATAATATCCTCATCAAAGATATCCCTATTTCTGAGTCGATTTTCATTAGCGGAAAGGGAAATGTTATAAATCCTTTATATTTGGTTACGCTGTAGAAGTTTTAGAGAAGGTGTTTATAAGCAAAAAATTCTTTTTTGTTGTCTGCTTCATATAATACCACAAATAAAATTATGTCTGGAAATACTTTATTTACTCGAATTCTGAACTGAAAAGAAGCATTTAAAATAATTTCATACAAATTTTCATTGCAATATAAAATGTGTAGTCGGCGATTTGGTCAAAATTGTAAGCAATGTGACTTCCTGCCATATAAATTTCTTTTATTTAAATTAGCCGACTTAAATGTTCATCCAATAAATCGTTGAGTTTGTTTTCCAATAAGACAATAATCCTAAAACGATTGTTCTTCGTACATAAATAATTTTCAATAAAAATAGAGTCGTTAAAATTTTGTTTGGTTTCAGTAATACCTTAAATACACCCATTCCTATAAATTGAGGATAATATTAGTTTGCTCAAATAAAGATGAAAAAGAAATCTAAAATACACATAAAGTTCGTTTATAAAAAGAAAGGAAAAGCACAAAATAGACAGTACGTTTTTAATTCTTTCTGTAAAACAATTTCGTGGAGCAAAATTGTAAAAGAGCTTACTGAATAGAACAGTATAGATAGTTGATATATAATGGATAATAAGGTTTCCAACCAGTTTTTGCACAACCTGTAGAACTTCAAAGATAATTGAGTCTTGAAAAAGAATCCATCCTTGAAATACCAGTGCACTCCGATATGCGTGTAGACGGAGTTCATGAGTTGCCAGTCGAGCATATTATTTGTAGACTTCAAATCAGGTTATGTGACTGTGTTACTCGCTGTGCGTCTGGAAAATGCAAAAAAGATTAGCAACTGTTACTGGTTTTATAGAAGAGATTAATATACATATTACTAGAATTAATGTTCATTTTCTTTTTAAAAATGTTTGTGCACATGTACTTAGCCCAGAGTTGGGCTCTACCAGTTACATGGAAGCAGCAAGATGGGAGTTTAGAAGCAGAAGATTCCCCATACCTGACCTGCCACCTCCATAAGTTTAGTTTCTCTTTAAGGACATTGTGATTTTAAATTTCCTGGCTGAAATTTAAGATAATTACTTTAATTCTATTGTAAAAGTGTGCAATTAGATATAAGTTTAAGAACCTTACTTTAGAAATCATATTTAATCAATATTTAGAACAAAGAAATTTTCAAATTAAAATCACATTTTAAAAATTCAATCACGTACTATGAAACTAGAGATTTTCATGAATTGAGATACATTAACCAATTGATTTGGATTTAAAATGTAAACAATAGAGTTCATTTTGTTCTTTTTATAAACTTTTATAAGTATTGAGAAAAATTACAAAGTAATATTAGAGCTTTTTGAAATACAGAATAACTGCTTATGAAATATGCAGGTATGTGTATATCGAGGTTTTGAAAGATGCTTATTATAAAAAAAGAGCTGCTTATGAGAAACCAATTAGATTTTGTTCTTATTGCTAAAGGTGAATTTTTATTAGAGTATTGCAAGGAACATTTTAAAAGTTTTATTTACTAAAAATGTTAATTTATAAATTAAATGACAATTACAAGCAAAATAATCTTTTGCAAAAAATATGTAAGATTTCTATTTGTATCAGAAGAGGAGGGAAAATTCTATTTCAGAAATCTAATGATCTAGTTCTAAACAAAATGCATTTTTCGAATGGACATGACTCTATTGCCTTAGAATGCATTTTTATTTGATTAGCAAAATGTAGGCAAAAATTTTGCAATTATTCTTCCTTAATATTTAAGAGTTAATACACCATTTGATTTGAGAATAAGAAATTTAAAAAATATTTATTTTCTTTTTCCATAGAAAAGATTTATAGAACATTCATTAGAAAAAAGTACAAAGGGGAGAAATGCTTACAAAAACTCAAAAACTGTTTTAAGGTCATATATTTTATCGAATAATTTATCGAATCCTAAATATATTTAAACAAGCCTTATTGGAACGCATATAAATGTAAGGGTGACAATCTTTTTTAAATAGCACTGGCTGTCTAACTCTTCGCCACAATAAGGCCGTTTAACGTTTGCCGGTGAGCACCTGTGAACGGAGGCGAGTAGCGTTAAAACGCCATATCACCACAAACCCGTTCATGGGATAGGAAACATTCATACAACATCTCAGAAGAGAAGACTGAAAAACCCAGAGAGAAAGAAACATCCCTACCCGAACTGGGATTCGAACCCGGAACAAACAGCCTAGGAGTCAGAAAAGATAGTCTACACCTAAATTAATTTACATTTTACTCAATTTATCTACTTAAAAAATAGATAAGTATATGCAATAAATTGTCGCTTAAGTACAAAATATTAAATCACTTTGAACAATAGTTAAAATAACATATAGGTTAAAAATTTTATTTTTCGTATATATATCTTGTAGCTTTTTTGTTTAAATTTCCCTATTACATTACATTCACTAAAATCTTATACTTTTCTTTCCTATACTATGAACTTTAATTCTTTCATATACAGTAGACGCTCGTTTTAATGAATTCGTTGGGACCGCTGAAACTGTTCATAAAATAATAGATTTGATAATTGAGAAACGTTTTCGTTACCAAACTACTTTCTCTTTATAGATAAGATAAGGTAAGAAAGAATTATTTAGAATGCACTTTAAGAAACATTGAAAATAAGATTCATAATTAAAAACATTTACTTTCATTTTATTGATTGCGCTTCACCATATAATTTTCTAAAACTCAATCCGTGTGTTTTGCTTTAAAATTTTGGAGCCAACCATTTGATGCTTTGAGATCTTTGATATTCAGGTTCCCACATAGCAAAGCACTCGAATTTCGGTTTTAATGTATTACCATCAACAGGAATGCTCTCGTTCCCCTCATTTTTCTCAGCCAAGCAAGCAAAGCTGTCCCAGTCAAAGATGTTTTGGTTCTCTGCAATATTTTCCGGTGGGAGGTTACTTATTCCTGATACTGTTTCATTTTTCAGATTTTTTCCAAGATTTTTAAAATTATCATGAGGCCGCTCTTTTAAAAGAAAAAAAAGAGAAAAATGGCAAAATTCACCTCCCCCCCCCTAAAAAATCATTAAATTAGAAAATTAATCAAAGAGAATATACGATATTTGTCCCTTAAAATACACAGTACTATGGTAATCGTTTTTCTACTAGAGAAAAAGAAAACTCCTTCGTCTTAAAATAAAGAAGTTGTTTCATATAAACAGGCAAATGTTACTGATACAATTATTCAGAATACTTTTCTTTCCATTTTCTCAAAATGAATTTTTGCGATATTTTTCTGCTCGTAAAACAGGGTAACTAAAAAGTTGTTTATTAATCTCCTTCAAATTTGGTGTGTTTAGTTTTAGACATAGTGCCGAGGTAAAGACAAAGTTCATATAAAAGCAGTTATTTACTTGTTTAGGAAGGATCTCTGATAAAATTGATTGAGATTTTTTTACTTTTTCAAAGAAAGCCTGAATTAATTAGACACTGCATAGTTAAAAATCAAAATTTTGATTATTGCATTGTCATTCGGTAAATTAAACATTTAAGCAATTAAAGCTTAATGAAAAAAATTTTTCATGCAATATTTTTGCGAAAAAAAAGAAAAAAAACCGAAAATTGGGTTAAAATACTAAAATATAACTTAATTGAATTTGTTTACTTGTTTTTACCTATAATGTTTAAAAAATATAAAACATTTTAAATGCAGTCTTGGAAATTTTTCCTTTCGAATGTATTCGGTACCATAAAGATTAAGACTGTTACAGCTGAGGTTGTCACACCACCATGTTTCCATGTAACTGGAACTGAGAAGAGATCAACCAATTTTAGTTGAGATTGTATTCTTTCAATACTTGAATATATTAACTGCAGTACAATTTCTATGAAATTTGGAAATTTTTATATCTGTTGGCCTCAGATCTTATTTGCTAATAATAATGACTTTCAAAACAGAATGCCATTTGCAAAGAACAAAAAAAAAAAAACAAAATATTATACATAATGATTTACTGTAGTAATTCCTAGATGTTTATTTATATAATATAAAATAAATAAGGACACATTAATTTTCAGTACTCTTTAAATTATAGTTTTTAATTTAAAAAAATTACATTCTATATTTAATTTAATAGTTGAAAAAATAAATAAATAAAACATGAGAAATATCTGTTTGCATTTATGCCTGATGTCAGTCATTTATCTACTATACTGGAAGAACATACATTCTACATTTAATGTATCGATAGAATATTCGATTTCATCTTACTTTCTGAGCATTCCAAAGGCAAAGTTTTTCATTTAAAAAATAACGATCAAGAACTTTAAATCTCAGACTCATTCTGTTCCTAGTATGAAAAAGTAATACAATTTCTTAAGTTTTTTCTTTATTTAAATTCAGTCAATTTATAAAATTACAAAATTTAAGAATATCATAAAAACTCTGGATTTGTCTCACCCCTGTGCAAGAGTTTCCTTACTAAAAAATCTGTGTCTTAAACAGTTACAAATCTAAGAACTCTGGATTGGATGTCTCAGAAATTGTTTTCTGAGCTGTAGAAAATAGATCCCTGAAATAATTATCAATTTTAAAACTTATGGTTACTTTAACAACATTACTTTCTTTGTACATGAGAACAAATATACTACTCAAAACAATTAAAGGATACTGAGGTTGTTGGTTGATCTTGCTACTGGAGAATTGTTTGGTTGATTAATGACGGACATAATAGGCTATATGATATGAAAATGACACATATTTGGTAGACCAACATGTGTTTCATTGAGCATTTGGGTACAAAAGGGAAAAAACACAATTTGTGCATATGAGAAAAATAAATAAAAGTAGAATATCCTTAAAAGAGAAAATCGTTTACGCATACTTTCCTCAGACAGCCAACAACATTTAACACCTTTGAGAGATTGTGTCAATGAGGATGTTAATGTAGTATTTTTTTCCATTCATCCAAAAGAAGTCTTTCTAGTTTATGTAGTATAGAATTTATTCTTATAGAATTTGTGGGGGAGTTAGAAATATAGTATAGAAAATCCCAAGCATCCTTTATTGGGTTCGCGACATGAGAACATGTTTTCTATTCCATTCGTATGATTCCTTATTCCAAAAGGAAATCATTCATCAAATTAGCATGATGTGGCCTGCATTGTCCCGTCGTGGTAACTTGATGAAATAACAAAAATAAATCTCCAGTTGCTGCAGTGAAAGGAGTTACACTATGTCTAAGGATCTCTACCCTATATCTTTGAACAGTCAGAACTCCATTTAGAATGATATGTAGACCGGTGTATTCATGAAATGATAGAATAGACCACCACTTCTTCATACCCCAACTCAAGCACTTTTGTGCTTCAAGACAAGATTGTTGCAAATGTAATGTTCCCTCTAAAGGAAAATACACCGATTATCAGGAGGAAGAGGAAAACAAGATATGTCCGAGAAAAGAATATTGGGCCATTTATTTCTCTACCCGTTTCCCTGCTCTGCTGCCACTTCCGCAGACACGACGGTGCCTTGCTGTTAACGGAACACATGACATTGGTCGCCAAGCATACAGTCCAACAGCATGAATGAGGTTTCTAACAGTTTGTGTCATAACTTTGATATTAGTAGATGAGAGAAGGTGCAGTGCAAGAAGAATGACATTTATATTTCGACATCTTCGAGGCGTTAGCGTTAAATAACTTTCTTTATAGGGAGTCTATGATATTAACCTGATCTTCGGCTTACATTTCCAGTCTACAAGAACAAGAAGCGTTTTCAGATCCTGGAAATCACACTTTTTAAAATTACAGTGGCTTCTGCTAATTCGGATTGTGTGTTTGGTACCCCCCTAAAAGGCCAACAACTCTCTAAGCTTTTTATTAGGTTAAATGACTTCGTTGAGACATTGCATTCATTGAAGCAACGTGCTTGCTGAATGTCAATCATACTTTTCCCCTTTATCTTCCATCATCATTCGCTATCGTTAAAGCGTCGTCTTCGGTATCAAATTCAAAACTTGCATACAGTGAAGTTTGAAAATGAGAAAATTTTTCGTTTGCGACTCTCTTCTTCAATTATATGCAAAAATCAGCTTATACTATTATTTCATAACAGCCATACAATATCCTTTAATCGTTTTGAGCAGCGTATAACACAAAAGTGTGCAATGAGAATGGAGAATGTATGAAATGATCGTTCCATTTTGTCCTCAGTATCTGATTATCTATGTATTGAACTGAGCTAAAGAGATTTCAAACATTGTTAACAAACAAAAATATGTTGGAATAATCTATAATATCACCTTAAAGGCATAGTCCTCATTATTAATTAGTAAATTAATCAAATAAATTGAGTAATGTTATTAATAAAATTTATTCACTTTATTTTATAAAAGCAGAAAGATATGTAAGCCAGAAGAATCAGAATTTTACATAAATTGTGAAACTACACATCCCTAGGGCTTGAACGGCTACCAAGCGCGTCGACAGGTGGTGGATGGTCGAGGGTCCTGTATCACTGACAGGATAGTTTCTAAATATTAAAGAGAAGGTGGGAAACCAAATTCTGTAACCCAGGTGTTATGCGTCCCGGGCCTTCGGTGAATGACACTTCAGTTAAAGTATCCTAATGGAGCCTCTATTGTGCCAGGCAAACCTTACCCAGCATCTCAGGCAATACTGGCTGGACCCTTTTATTACAAGAAATGTTTTTTGAGTTAATTTATGGATGAATAATTTATGGTTTAAATTAATTTATGGAAAGGAAGCCGAGAGGAAAATAATCTAAGAAGTAGAAGCGGATCCTTCATTAAAATGTCAAAACGACCTTAACACTTAAAAAGAAGCAGGAAGTCATTAGTGACATGACTACTTCACTGGGAAGATTTAAACTAAAGATGATACTTTCAGGGGCCCAGAAAAAGAAACTGACCTGACAGAGGATGGCCGAAGGAACTTGGTTGGAAAAACGCAAGGGGAAGTGTGAGAAAGTGCCTTATTAAAAGATGGAGCAGGTTGCAGCTTCTGAGGCTCTCTAAGGCTGCCTTGTAGGTTCAACCTATAGGGAAACCTTGATGGCGATTAATATAGCTGTAATCATTGAAGGACATACTGAGATGAAGTTATCAGAAAAACAGGCCTCAGATCTTGAATTTATGATAAATAATAAAATTTCAAGGAAATTCAAGGAAGGAGAAAGGCTTTGTTCCGAAATTTCCTTTCTGCAGACTAGAAAATGGTCCACTTATCATAACTTGTAGAGATCTGGAGAGCTCTAAAAGATTGAGACAAAACTATTTTAGAAATAAAACCTAGGATGAAACCTAGCAAACTTTTTTGGTGGGTGATTCAAGGAAACTTGTCAGAATCATCAAAATGATTGCTAAACACTTGAAAGTGTGTTGTGAGATTTAGCCTAAAGAGGTCCTGAGGAAAATAGAGGCTCAGAATGGTGGGGTTTCTCCATCTGAATGACCAAACTGAATGACATAAGCAATGACCCATATGGACAGACCATCTTCCTGTGCTGGCCTAAATGCGAAACTTGGCTGAAGGGAATATGAATTTTATTTTGGACTTCATTAAGTACAAGCCAAAGTTCTTGATAAATTCACCAAAAACCGTGGGGTTGAATGTACTATAAGATAATATCCACCACAGTAGAGGTGGTACAATTAATCTCAACAGGAAATTCTTTACTGAAGAGATTCACTTGGTCCTGCTTAAAGAACGTTGGCTTGTCAGGGGCAGAATCAGTGGCCTCAAAGGAACGAATGATGAGTCAATTTATAATTTAAATAGTGAAGTCAGAATATGTATACCTATATAAAGATATTGAAATATTACCTTCAACTGAAATTATTCATAGGGATCTAACAGCCATGGAAGTCAGACTAGACATTGAGAGAAGAGATATAGAGAAATTGTTTTTTCCTCCATTTACCTGTTCTATGAAGAGAAAACTCCTCATAGAACAGGTAAATGGAAACTTTTTATTAAATGCTTTAAAAATACGAAGAAAATTTTTACTACTATGATAACTGATTGAGAAAATTTCTTTAAATAAAATTAGGCGTTTAACAGTTAAAATATTTTTTTATCTCAGCACCTTGTGTAATTCTTGATAATAATTCGAATCAATGAAAAACTTGAAAGAACAATATAGAGTGCATCAGTTTGGAGAAAAATATAATTTTTAATAACATAATATATATTATTTGGTTGAAAATTTCTGATTATATTAAATATACATAATTTTACTTGAATTTGTGTGTTTTGATTTTTTAATTAAAGAAACTTTTGCAAAATAATTTTGTTGTCTATATTAGCGTTTCGTTGCTTATCTGGAATTTGCATTGATAATTTTATGGCATGATTTAGTTATCTAAATGAAATCAGATGAAAACTTATTTAGAAAGATCTTCTAATTTTAGAATCAGAAAAATTGGTTTTATGGTATAAAAATGAAATATTATAAATTACCAATATTACGTTTTGTGATTTAATTTTTTTACATTAAAAATAATAATGGTCTGAATGATATAATTTAAAAAGCTATTTTAAATGCGAAATTTCCTATAAAGTTGTTGTTTTTCACTGGAATTTTTCTGAAATAAAAAAATGAAATAAAATTTTCAGTTTAATCTGCGGTAAATGAAATGTTTAAAAAGATATCATTGTGAAAAATCAGGTGAGTTGAACCTAAATTAGGGATGTAAAGTCTTACCCAATTATTATTTTGTAATAAATAGCTAAAGATTGTGAAGTTAGTAATATTATAGAATTTTTGAAAAATTGTTAGGATAAGTTATAGCATATGTTCAACACCTAATGATCAACAATTTTTAGAGTCTTTCATAACTAAGATAATGCACAATTAATAGGGAATAAAAAGGTTTAATTGCTTCAGTTGGTTAACAAGCTAGAAAAAATACATTTAAAAATTTTAAGACATTGTTATGGAAACGTTAAATGATTAAAATCAATTTTCTTAAAAGTTAAAATTAATTGATAAATAAATATCCAGACTTCAAAATTGTAATATCCGGATCAAGGCCTACAGTGCCCATATCTGTTTTCTTTACCGAGGGCCCTGAGATGCGATGCGAAGCATATGTCCTGGTTTGGTGGTCAGCCCCGGTGATCCCCGGTGTTTAGCTCCCAAGCATGATTGGTCTTCAGTTAATCAATCCACTGAAAGGATGAAAGATTGAATTGATCTAGCTTGAGAATCGAAACTCTGCCTTGTGAGCGCTAGTCACCGTGTTTAACAAATGTAAATGTTCGGGTCAGTTTTGTCATACAGATTTCCATGGAACAGAAGTCTATGGAGAAATGTGGAACTGAATGATCTTACTCAGCATTAGAAAAGAAATTAAACCTAAAACTCCATTAGAACTTCTAGCATGCCTTATCTCATACGGTGAAGATAGAGAGAAGAAGTGGCTGCCATTCAAATATTTTTAACTATTTCTGCATCAATTGCAAGCTGTGAACGTTCATTCAGCAAAATAAAATTAATTTTGACTTATTTATGATCCACCATGAGTCAAAACCGTCTCTAAGTTTTTATCTTAAGTATAGAAAAAGAAATATTTAAAATGATCAGTTTTGATAACGTAATTGATCAATTCGCTTCAGCAAAGGCAAGAAAAATGTGAATAGTGTAGTATATATTCGATTATTCACGCGAATAATTACACATCTGCTTATATCTATGATACGTAACGAATTATTTCCTGTTTAAAAAAATTTATGTTTTTTTAAAATAATTGTATTAGTATATAAAATCAATAATATCTTTTTATAATTAATTCTAAATCACATAAGTCCAATTATTTTAATGACACTTTTCCGAATCCAATATAAGTGTTTTTTTGTATAAATTAGAATTGAATTTTGTTTAAATTTAAAGCTTGCATGAGACTTTAAATTAATATATTTTCGATTATTTTATAGTAGGTACAATATTTATATTGTAATCTTATTACAATTATACTCTATTTATTGCATATATAATGTATTATACGTCATTAAATATCTTGTTACTTAATACATTTTATTCCCATATTTATATTGTATTACTATTTTTTTCAAAGTACGCCAAAGGGGCGCCAAAAAATGTATCGTACCCGGGCGCCATTTTTGCTCACTACGCTACTCTCTCTCTCCTCTGGGTGGATTGTATGCTGAAATAATATTAAATGGTTCGGAGTCTACTGTAATTTTAATTATGATTGTCATCTCAGAGTTCTGTACCAAGATTGACCTTAAGTCCCTCGTCGTAACTATGGTGGCCGCTTTACAATTATTCGAAGGCCAGTAAGTCCATGTGTAGAAGGAATACCAATAATTCTTTCATTCAGAATGTAGAGCTCTTGGACAAGGAAAACTTTCACATTATGATTTTCATCTGTGATTTGTAAGAGATCGGTAGGAGGCTTTGATTTTCTTAAATTCATTTCATAGATTTTCAAGTTAATTAGAGTATGAGTTTCTAGGAAATTACTGGGGCTTGGAGTTGTCAAATTATTTTAACATTCCATTCTTAAAAGTATCTTTGTGGGTATAATTAAATTGATTGTTTTCTTGGGTTTTGATAATAAATTAGACTTTTATGATAGATACAACTTCTGGAATAGGCTTGCTGATTTATTGGAAAGTTTTTTCCTTTATCTTTGGCTTCTTTACAGTTGATACAGCAGTTTTACGTAGATTTGCATTTTTCTGTGGTATGGTTTTTTTTTTTACAGAATTTCCCACAAAATGGTTTTGAAATACAATATCGGCCAATATGCTCAAAGTTCTGACAGTTGTAACATCTTTGTATATATTTGAAGGGCCTAAAGATTGCTCTCCGAAGTCCGCAGAACAAATATAGTTTGTTTACGAGTATGTCTGTTATTATCTTGTCAGCTTCAATAACAACGTGGTGAAGTTCTTGTATGTACCTGTGATCTCTAATTCCTGTTATATTTATGGGATTGTCTGATCTTGTTATCTGTGCTTCATGCTTCAATTCTTTGATGATATCTTCTTCTCTGATTGAAATTGGGACATTAAGAAGAAGACTCTTTTTAGTCGGGTTTCTTGTTTCTTCTAAGTTGTGAGCTTCCATGGTAAGTTGTTGAATCAATTTTAATTTGTCTGTTTCATTTCTAAAAATAGTTTTGGTTACAAATTTACCCTAAATAATCTTTCTTGGTTTAATTGAGCAGGAAAAGTTAATTGTTTTTCTTTATGAATTTCTTTTTTGGACAAAAGTATGGTAACTTTTTCTTTTTCCATTCTCATTTTTAATACCTCTCTATATAGTGGTTTTTGAGTACTCTTCTTTCCTTTGCTCTCTTCTTCGGTGAAAGATACTTCTAATTTTGATTGCATTTTGCAAATCTCATTTAGTTTAGTGTGGATATTTGAAAATTGTTCGTGAAGGTGTTTTTGAGTAGAGAGTTTCTTATTTGGTTCTTCAGCGATGTTTAATGCGTGTAGTTTTCTGTCATTTAATTTCCCTAAATTTTCTAGATGATTAAAAATTTTGTCTGATTCTAGACGTTCATGTTCCGATAAGACGTATTTCGAAAATTTTTGCTACCAAATTACCATCCTTAGTTTTTTCAATATTTTACTTTCAGGTTCATGATCGTTATAATATATATTGTTATCATTGTCTTTATTGACTCTAGGATCTCCATCTTGAAAAAGCGATACATCATCTTCATAATATAAATTAACTCTCTCTAAGTTCACTACTGGCTTCTTTGTCATTATTGTCTCTTGAGTTGTGTGTGAAATTCTTTTTGCTTTAACCCCTTGTCGATAATAGGACAAATAGCACAATGACAGGTGTACAACCACAGAAGATAACGAAGAAAACACCCAGGGCCACGGTGGGAATCGAACCCACACTCCTACACTCTCAAGTGATTAGTGGAGTGATGCTTTGACCACTCAGCCACGGAGCCGCCTATTTCCTATCGTCTCACAGCATGCAAATATTTATTCTTTTAATTATTATTTACTGAATTCTCGTTTTAGAATGTGCTATATTTTAGCCACATCAAAATTATTTAGTTTTTATTATTTGTATGATTTCGTCTGGCATCACTAATACTGTTGATTTTTCACAGCTATCATTATTTTGATTTCACCGCTTGATTTCTGTTTTGATTTTGAAACTTATATTTCTGTTTGCTGTTCAGTTTTTACAAAACAGTTCTTTCCAGAACTACTTTCTCAAATAATAATCTCTTGAATTGAACATTGTAATTTCCATCATAATGCATGCAATTAGCTCAAGATACAGGAACCCTTAAGGCAGACTAACGAAACGAAAACTTGCTGCGATTGAATCAGCTCGTAAAAGAAAATCAAAATGCATGTGGAAATGAGTGTACTCTAAAGAATAAAAACTGCTTCTCCTGTCTTCTAAAGAATTTGCCATGCAGTAATTGTGGTGTCTGCTCTTTAGATGTATCCACTCAGGAAAATTATGGTTTTGCAGTGAAACTGAAAATGTCCTGCAAATCTTGCGAAGAAAATTTTGGCTCAAATTTTTCTACTCCTAGAGAACCCTTTTCCCAAAAATTTGATGTCAATAACAAAGTTGTGACAGCTTTTTTGAGTTTTGGAAAATTCCATGCAGCAATGGAATCATTCTCTCGAACACTGGATTGAGCAAACGGGAATAAAAAAACATTTTCTAAATGTTTCTCTAATTAATTATAAAAAATGAAGGGTTTTCGAGATGAAATGTTGAAAGTACGCCACAGTGCCGTTAGGAAAGCATATTTGGAATCAAATTCAAATTTAAATCCTAATGATCAGTTACATATTTCGGTGTCCTATGATGGAACTTGGAAGAAACGAGGTCATACTTCTTTATGTGGTATTGGAATTGCCATTGATTCCCTCACAGGTTTAGTAGTTGACTTTGAAATCATGTCGAAGTACTGTTCAGAGTATACAGTTGCATCTCGAGATCTAGAGGAAGACAGCGCTGATTTCCACATTTGGAAAGAAGGACACAGAAAAAACTGCCAAAAAAACTTTAGCGGCTCATCTGGGAGCATGGAAATGGCTACTTTGGAAACATTGACTTTCACATAATATGTAGTACATAACAATTATATGTGATGGTGAATCCAAAACATTTATTCATTTAAGCGAAGAGAAAGTGTATAGTGATATTCCAATTGTTAAGGAAGAATGTATTAATCATGTTGCGAAAATCCTTGGAACAGTACTTCGTAATGTTATAAAAGAATGGAGAGTGAAAGGCTTTACACTAGGTGGCTTAAAGCAAGGCAATTAAAGGTAGAAACTGTTGTAAAACTCTAAAATTTTTATCGGAAAACTATAAAAGATAATGTGCTCCTGATATTTAAAAGATGAAAACTTCAATTCTAGGGCGACTCGTTATCACTGTATGTCAATATATAAAAAGCTCCATTATAAAAATATCCCACCAGACGTTTATCATGGTGCTTTTATCAAAGAGCTGTGGCATGCAATGAAAGACCACAAAGTCGCACACTGATGAAGACTAAACTTTCAGAAAAAGTTGTCGAGAAGATACTACCAGTGTACCAATGACTGGCATAAATTCTTCTTGGTTGTGCTTCTGCAAGAACTCAGAGTGCAAATGAAATTCTTCACAGCTGTATATGGAAAAAAAGCTCGAAAGATATATTTGTATCTAAAAAGAGACTTCATTATGCAGTAACTCTAGCCATCAGCGAGTTCAATTTCGGAATTTTAAATGCAACAAAACTAAATGTAGGAGTGTTGTCTGATCACACTTTAAAACTTGAAAAGAAAAGAGATGCAACAAGACATTCACAAAAAAAAATCGAAGGTCATCAGATTTTTATAAATTGCAACAAAAGTCAAAAAAATATTAAAAAATTAAAAAAAATCCAAAAGATATTGCCTACAGTGCTGGAGCATTTTCAAAAAAATTTAATTTAAAAATTTTAAGATGTATGTGTTTAAAATTTTAGAACATTAAAATTCTACCTGCAAAAAATAAATATGTATATAGTTAAATCAAAAAATTAAAATGTTATGCATATTATAAATAAAAATACATGTTTTTCCATTATTTAACTTCAATAACTTGGTATATAAAATAATTTTTAAAATATATTACTTTTTATTATATTTACAATTTTGTATTTATCTAGAATTTTAAAATTAATGTAGTATATGCTTACAGAATTTATGCTTTCTATACAGTATATAATATAATTTTTCAAATGTTCGAAAAATTTTAAAAAATGCAATATATAATGTTATGATGTTTTCTTCAAATGTTTCTAAAAAAATTGGTTGTATAACTCTACATAAAATTAAAATTTAAAGTCTGATATTAAAATGTTGATGTCATATTTTTATGAAAAATTTTATAATATGTATTTAAAAAATTTTATTTTACAAATGTACTTTGAAAAGTGTTATTTTTAAAGATAGATTGTGTTATAACTACGTGCATTTACTTGACTAATTTTTCATTAAGATTACTTATACAAATAGCCATGTAAGACGTTTAAATGAAATACTTCAAAATTTATATTCAAAATTCACAAAATTCAAAATTTATTGAATATTGCGCTTAGCCATTCTCCGACCACATCTCACGGTCGACGTACTTCAACTGATTATTTTTTGTTCCTCCCTCTAAGGGCGATTTTTCATTTCTGACATTCGGCCAGACTGACCTTACAATTGTCCTCAATTGGTATAATAATACTCAATTACTAATAAATACAAACATTAACATTAATAATTAAATTTAATACAGCAGATTAAATAAAATTATTAACTACATAACTATCATTATTTTACATTCACGCAAACAAATACTGTAATTATAATAATTAATAATACAAATCTTCCATTAAAAGTAGAAAAATTATTATGTTAGATATAAGAAAAACTATAATAATTTATTATACACTTTTTCCACAAATAATTCTTGATACAACTCTAATAAAACTACTTACAACAAAAGTTTACTAGAAAATAAATAAACTTAGGAGTATTTAATCATTCACAGAATAAATTTAACAGATTTTCATATTGTTTGATGAATATTACAGTATACAGTAAATGATTTTTAAAGTTATTTATTTTATTAGTAAAGTTATTTATTGCCTTTTAATTGCAAGTGTTTCTTTAAATAAAATTGGAAAGACCTCACCATTTAGGATCCGTCATTCAGCTTTAGTCCTTGCGAGTGAATCTATGTGGATTGCGTCTAGGGCTGTACAGAGAATAGTCATCATCATCATTATTGGCACTATCGATATCACTATCTTCATCCGAATCTGGTTCATTTTCCCACAGTTTTAGTTGACTAATGTGAGATGTTGTTGCGTAGAAGTGACCTTTCTTTGTTTCTTCCAGCAGAGTCACACGGTAGACATCGTTCGGCAATACCTCGGTAACAATAAGAGGGCCTCGGTACTTAAATTGTGTCTTCGTAGGTTGGCCTTAAGATTTCAGGGCTCTTTTTATTACAACAATCTCTCCTCGTTCAAACGTCATTGTTCTACATCTCTTTTTATCATTATACTGCTTCATTTTTTGTTGACTTTCTTCTATTTGTCTTCGAGATTCTTCCTGCACTATAGATGGATCTTGCCAACTGTGAGCTTCTTCATCAGCTAACTTTCTTAAAATTCCATCGTTGAATCGTGGAGAATAACCATGGAGCAATTCAAATGGTGTCTTGTTCGTTGACTTGTTTACAAAATTGTTCAAGTTTCTCTCAACTTCAAGTATTTTATCATCCCAATCTTTATGATTCTGATATTCCATACCAGTTGTTATGGTAGACAATATTGTTGTGTTAACTCTTTCAACCATTACATTTGCACATTGTCGGTTCATACAATTGAGTGTATGATGTATACCATTTTCAGCACAATATTGTTGAAATTGATGCGAAGTGAAACAAGTTCCTCGATCTGTTATTATTTTCTCAGATAGACCATAAGTATTTACAAACGTTTTCAGAGCCTTCAGCACATGTGATGTTGACATACTCTTTACTGGAGTCAATTGCACAAATCTTGTGAATTTATCTATCATGACAAAAAGTTCTTGATTACTTTTAAAACTCTTAACAAAAGGCCCTAAATGATCCATATGCATAACTGCAAAAGGTTTATGGCCGGCTTTAATTGCATTTAATAAGCCAGGCTGTTTTGCTGATATTTTGTTCGTTAAACATTCAAAACATTTCGAAATGTGCCTTCGTACAAAACGTTTCATATAAGGAAATCAATACAATTCTTTTATCTTATTTACAGTTCTGTCAACAGAAAAATGTCCCATAAGATCATGGAATTTAATTACTGTACTTTTTCTCATATTCTTTGGAATAACATAGAGAAATTTTTCTTTTCCATTTTCGTTTATGCATCTAAATAATCTGTTTCTCTTATACATGTAATTTCTTATAAGCTGTTTTTCTTCTTTTGTTCTATCTTGATCTTTTTTTCTAAATATTTCTATTAATTTTCTTATTTCTGGATCAGCCTGCTATATCATCAATATTTGCTCATCTTCACTCAAGTTCAAACAAACTTCTAATTTATCTTCGATGAGGGATGTCAATGTATCTTCTGTAGTCAAGGTAACACAAACTTCAAATTTTCTCTCAATAATACTGAGAAAAGTATCTTCTGGCTCTTCAACAGCTGCTCTGCTTAGTGCATCTACGCGTTTCATTCATTCACCTTATCTATGCCAGATCTCAAAATTGTATTCTTGCATGAGGTTAAACCATCTTGCCATCTGAGGATTTGATGACTTTTAGCATTTAGATACATGATTACTTGAGAGTCTGTAACGATTGTGAACTTTATTCCTATCAGAAACTGCCATAATCTTTTTAATATCACCACAATTGACATCAACTCTAATTTACTCGAATGACACATTTGTTCAGTTTCCGTAGTTTTCTTGCTAACGCAATAAACCATCCTCCAATTCCTTTTATTATCTCTTTGAAACAATATTCCGGTCAATCGAGTTGAACTTGCATCGCAATGTACCTCAGTTTCACTTTGAGGATCATAAAAAGCTAGAATCGGTGCTTTAATAATATTACTTTTAAGTTCACATCGAAACCCTCACTATGCTCTTTTTCCCTAACAAACCTTGCATCTTTTTTCATAAGTTCAGACAATGGTGCTGCCTTGAGAGAATACTTAGGAAAAAATCTTCTAAAGAAACTAGTAAGTAATAAAGATCTTTGGATGTCGTGCGTATTTTTTGGAACAGGAAATTTTTCAATAGTTGCTACTTTACGTGGTCCAGGTTTCAAACCATCTCTACTAAGTATGAAACCAATAAATTCAATCTCTAACTTTTCAAATTCACATTTTGGTTGTTTTAAAATTAAATTGGCTTTTCTTAAGCACTCAAATACTTCAGTCAGATTTTGTATAATTTCAGTCAATATTTTAGCTGGATTCAATATATCATCTAAGTAACACAGTACTTTTTTGTTGAACAATGGGCCCAAAGCAAGATTCATGAGTCTTTGGAATTCTGCTGGAGCATTCGCCAATCCAAAAATCATTCGCTCAAATTGACATGTATCATCTGGAGTTATGAAGGCAGTTTTCAGTTTGGCTTCTTCAGTCAATGGTAACTGTAAATAACCACTAGCTAAATCGAAAGTAGTATAAAATTAGTTTCCTCCTAGACATTCTAAAATTTCATCAATTTTAGGTAATGGAAATTTAACCGTGACCGTCTGAGAGTTTAATTTTCTGTAATCTATAACCAATCACTGTTCCCCTGTCTTTTTCTTAACTAATAATACAGGACTAGAATAAGGAGATCTTGTATCTGAAAATATTCCATACCTCTTCCATTCGGATAAAATTTATTTTATTTGCTTCCTCTCTTCAGAATTGGTTTTATGCGGTTTTGGAAAAATGGGCTTACTGCCATCTACTTCTTTAATGTCCATTTTGAATAAATTTGTGCAGCCTAACTCGCTTATGTTTAAAGCAAAACAGTCTTGATATTTATTTAATAAATTCAAAAGTTCCAATTTTTTATCACTTTCTAAGGATTTGTCGAAATTAATATCTTTCATTAAAATAGGAGACTTATCTTTGTTCATTGTTATAGCTTCTACATTTTCATTATTACTTTTAACTTTATTAGATAGAGTTAAGCTTTCCTCACTTACTTTCATTCCCCTACTTAAGCACTGACCTTTCCTAATTTTTAAGTTAAATTCTTCTTTATTTATTACTGGTACAACTGTTTCACCTTTAATTACTTCAAGAATAGTATCGAAATTTTGTCCTATACTTTTGACTAAAATTGTTCCACTATCAAATTTTCGGTTTCTTCAATATTCGCTTTCATCAAATTAATTGATTTACTTTCGATTTCTGTTTCATCATAAATATCTGAATCTACTCGAATTTCTGAAAAAACATCATCATTTGCGTATCCAAATTTTAAATTACCCCAATACACGTAAAAGCAATGTGTGGTAAATCTAACCATGTTCTATGTAAAATTAAATCGCATGGTTGGGAATTATCTTTGACAATTAATAAAGGAATAAATTTTCCAACTACATCATCTACACGAATATTTACTACAGCTTTTCCAAGAGCCTAGTTACTGGGTTATTTTGATTTCCAAAACCGAATAAATTACTGCTATCTGGGAGTCATATTCAGATTCATTTTTATTGCGATACTTTCTTTTCAGAAGCAACAGCTGCTTCCTGTATCAATCAATGCAATCAATTTATTTCCATAAATATAAGCATCTTTCAAATAGCTCGTAGGCGCCAACGACGCATTTAAATACGAATTGTTTTTTGACTGACAGATAAATTATTACTCTCGCACTTTTGATCGGTTTCAAACTTACACATTCCCTGAAAATGACCTAGTTCTTCATATTTCTTACAGTAAGCAAAAGTCTTCGGCGCCGGGAATTCACGAGCTATATGACCATAATCATTACAATTAAAGCATTTAAATTCCCCTTTTTCATTTCAAATATCCGAGCTAACTAACTTTTTACGATTAATAATTTTCTTTTCACTAAACGGAAATGATTTTTTCTACCTGAAATTTATCATTACGAGAATTATAATTCGATGAGTTTCTTAATTTAAAACTGTTAATAGATCAAACGGTATCATAATTATCCAATTTTTCTGCTAACTGGTCTGGAGAATAAATTTTAAGCCTTTCATCCACAAAATGTTCCCGAGTTGTTGAATTTGCTTGTTTCTTTAATTGTTCAGTAATAATTAAATTTTTTAAGCTATTAAAATCTGAAATCTCGAATCCCGTTATCCATTCCTCAAAATAGTCATGTAATTCGAATGAATAATCCTTCATTTTCTTTCTGGATTTTTAACATGATTTAAAAATTTAAGTCTAAACTTATCAGCACTTAACTTATATCCCTTAAGCAATAACGATTTTACATATTTATAATTCTTCGCATTATCTTCGTTTTACGCGCTATTATTAGCGTAATTTTATATGGGAGCAGTCCCAATATTTGTGACACCCAATACTCTACATTTAACTCAATTCTTCATGTCTCCCGTTCAAATAAAACTAAATAAAAATGTATATCCCCATCTTTGATTTTATATTCGTGCATTAATTTTCGAAAATCTGTGTGTACGTTTTTACTTTTATCGTTGCTACATAAATCTGAAATATTTACATTTTGAACTCTATTTTCGATACGTAAAAGTTCAAGTTCATGCTCACAGTCAGCCAACGTTTTGGCGGCTATTTCTGATGCAATTCGATCTTCAGTAATCCTACTTAATAAGCTCTTACTAAACTTTTCATCATACGTATCTGGTTCCATTATAATACGTTTTAAATCAATTATTTTAGCATCTTTAGGTACGGAGAGACCTAATTCTGTTGCTAATTCTATTAAATCTACTTTTTTACCCTTCCCCTAAAAAGCCATACTTTACAAATTATAATACTTATTTACTTTATACATAAAATTACTTTATCAATAACGAAATTATTACTTTCACTTCACCCAAAACAAAAATAATTGTTTCTTTAAAAACGAAATTACTTCTTGCAAACGAAATTAAGAAAATATTTTATACTTATATACATAATTCTTAAATCTCGTTCACTACTTTAGAATACGTTACTTAATACGTTAATATACATTTCGAAACGAAACAATTAAAATTCCCCTACCTGAATTCCGAAAGCATCGCGAGCTATAGCCCTCTTCTGATTTGTTATAGCCTACGTGCATTCACTTCACTAATTTTTCATTAAGATTACTTATACACATAGCCATGTCAAGACGTTTAAGTGAAATAATGCCATTCAGTAACAAATAACAAATTTATTTACTATTGCGCTTAGCCATTCTCCGACCGCATCTCACGGTCGACGTATATCAACTGACTCTTTTTTGTTAGCCCTCTGGTGGCAAGTTTTCATTTCTCACAATTATTTCATATATATATAGAATTAATATTATTATTTATGAAAATTGAAAGAATATTTCCATATTTAAGACGCAGGGGGCTCTTTTAGTATTGAACATTTATCGGATATTATAATTACATTTATTGCCATAAATGACTTTTTAATTTATATTTTAACCTAAAATTTTACAATTTAACTTAAACATATAAGCTTAATATTTGTGCTAAATTTCAAGAAATTTGGATAAAAATTGAAAAATTAGTTTTGAAAGTTCACTGTCTCCTTAAATGGGAAAAACAGGAATTGAACAAACTTTGGTTTAATATTCCAGGAGGAAAATATGCTTAAAGTTTGAGTAACAGTTTCTCTGTAAAAATCGCCTCTAAAACTCTCAGGTCCCTAATAATGAAGATGCAAACAATTGTGGGCTTCATTAATGGGCACTCTTATTTGAGAAAACATTTTCATAGAATGGAACTCTTTCAACAAGAACCAAAATGTAGAAAATGCAACAAGGATGTGGAATCAGCACACTATATTGTATATGAGTGTGATTTCCTGGCCCTTATTCAATTTACTGCTTTAGGTAATCTTTATTCTAAAGAGTTACACCTGTGTTCCTTTCAGGGATTGTTAGACTTTATAAACAAAGTAGATTACCCTAAAAAAGGAACTAGGATTATTTGGGTTAGATGTACTTTGTACAAAATGTTTTTAAGCAGATGTGCCCTATCTCAGACAAACCCAAAATAGAAAAAAAACAAGAAGGAACTACACATCATGAAAATTTTTCAACGTTTTTCCCACTTCCGCATATTTTTCATAGCTTTATTTGAAGCTTGGTTATGTAGTTGTAATAACATTCTTTGGTTATGAAATATTTTACGTTTCTTAATTGATTAATTTTTAATTTTTGAAGAAATAAATAGTTTTACTTTTTCGTATTATTTTATCATTAAAATTAGAAAGTTGGTTTTCTATCCTGAAATTGTCTATTTACTTAACAATTAGTAGTACAGATTTCCCATCTTTTTCATCCTTTCCTTACTTTAGGTAAATACACTTTATCAAATTAGCCATTTAAGTACAGATTTTAATTATGTATTTAACACAACACATAGCATTTTCCCTCCACGGAAACTCCTTTTTCGTTTCAGACCTAACATAAAACTATGCAGAATTAGATATTATAGAAAATAACAACACACAGAAAACAGTGTCTGAAGTTGCAGAGTTTTATGGCAGAAACTTGATATTAACTTTGAGCCGGGCTTGAATGGTGCCTTTTTTATTTTAAACATGCAAAATTATCGATCTCGGAAAATTTTAAAAATTGTTAGGAAAAAGACGATAATTTCTACTTCAAATTCAAAAAAATGTATTTAGTCGTTTTTAAACACTGAAGTTGATTAAATGTTTCCTCTGCTAGTGGTGCTCTGCCATTTTATGCATGTTTTTTATGAAGATGAGGAAAATAGAAAAAAATTATATTATTTTATAACTAAGTTCGAAAGTATGATATTGCAAAAATAATTCTTGGTATGATTTAATTTTAAATCTTTTATCTTAACCCCCCCTTTCTCCATCTTTTCCTTTATCTTACTTTTTAGTGAATCTGACAATTATCTAGAAACTTTATTTTTGTATATCGAAATATAATTTTAATAAAAAAATTTTAAATGTTAACTATTATTGTATATTTATAATATTTAATTTTAAATCTAAACGCTGAAAGGAAAAAATATTGCTTCTGTATTTCAACTACAGAGATTATCCGAAACTGAAGTTTTATTAATGCATATCATCAGATAAATCGTAAAATCACTGCAAAGGAAATTTGTGACTATAATTGCGTTCTCGACAGATGGTTGAGCATTTTGATATGAATGTCTCATATTAATAATATCCACAAGTGAAATGTTTATTGGATGAAATCTCTGTATAGTTGAGCTTTTAAATTAGTCTAAGAGCAAAAAACCTATTTTTATTTGAACCAAGCTTTTATGAGGGGAATTTATATCATTAACGAAATATAATTTCCGTTTTACTTAATTAATGATTTAATAGGATTATTTTTGTTGAATAAAATGTAGAATAGGTATTTCCTTTAAAATTATCAGTTCTATTTTTTGCATACAATTTTCTTCATTTATATTATCTGCGGTATAACATGATTGATAGCAGAAAGTGAAATTTGTGTGGACAATTTTCGTAACTTAAGAAACTTGGTCCAAGTTAGTTTACTTATGAAAAATGTAACTGCAGATGCGGGAAGACAATGTGAGCACATTACGAAAAGATTTTCTAATAAACTCGTACTTCTCACTCAATTCCTCTCCACTCATCCTCGAAAGAGAGCTGACTGAACTTTAATGGGCAATGCCAGCCAGCTGGAGAGCTTAGAACCAGATTAAGGTTCTGACACCAGCTGGGGCCTGGATTCAATCATTTTCTTGATTTTCAAGGAATCCGTCCTTCACATGGAAGCCTTTAATCCAAGAGATTACACTACTTTTTCCTTTCTTTTTTTCTGGAGCGTGATGAGTTAAATTATTTTGCAAGTAATATTCAGTTTCAGGGAAAGAGACATTTCTTCTCATAATTTAGCAGAAAAGAACTAATTGCTATTATTTAATACTTCTTTCCGAGCTCAATTGTTTCATTTTCATGAATCTATTAAAAATATTCTAATATTTTATTCACATTATGCTAAGGAATGCTATTATCAATATACGATCATTCAAGAATGTAATACCCTGTTTGAATTAAAATCGTATAACTTCTCTGCAGTAAAGTCTGTCTTTGAAAATGATATAGATCGCGTGATACCAACTTAATTTTGATAAATGTTTTTGCAATATGTATGTTTTAGCAAAACTCTCTCTCCAAGGAAAATTATATGTCGTTGTATTTATCTTCTTTATAAGATATTCGTAAAACAAGTTCTTATTTGATTGTAAAATTACATACAATCATAATATTCCATTATTAATGTTTGCATTTCCCAAACTAGGATATCAACCAAATTTTGCTACTCATTAAGAATGATCATTTGGTATTTCAATATGGCTGCCTAAAATTTCCTTCCCACTGATTGTAATTCTGGATTCATTCCCAAAATCCTCTCATTCAGGAGCATTTCAGGAGCCTATCCATGGTAAATTCTGATCTCAAAGAACCTTCACAATGTCACTGAATTCCTCCGTTTACACCTAATAATAGAAACATCCCATTGTATAATATCATACTTATATGTTTTCAAAATTATTATCATACTTTGACAGAGAGGAATCTTTCACTAATTACAAAACTTCTGTATACTTATTTAAATTTTATTCAAAACAACTTTTAACTATTTACTGTCTCTCTTTCTTAAGATAAAATCTTTTATAATAAGATGAGATGAGATTTTATAATAACATGAAAAACATTGAAATCAGAAGGAGAAAACTAGAAAATTACTAAAATATACAATGCAAATGATAAGAAGAAAGCATAGGGACCATGTCTTCAGCAGAAGGGAGATGGTCAGGTATGCAAAATGAACACTCTTTTCTGACATGCACAAAGGACAAATGTCTAAAAATCTTAGAGCATTCCCCCGAAGAAGTGTGTTCGTATTAAAGAAAAAAATCATAACTACACTTAGTTCAAAAATTAAAGTAATATATATATATATATATATATATATATATATATATATATATATATATATATATATATATATATATATATATATATATATATAGGCAGAAAGTTAACATACTCAAAGTAGATAAGATATACGCACAGTAGAAAAAACACACACATAATACCAAAACCAGCAAATCAGATTTAATTTATATATTAGAATAAAGGTTGAGTTGAGAAATTCGAATTAATATATATATATATATATATATATATATATATATATATATATATGTATACTTTCATTTTTGAACTAAGTGTATTTATGATTTTTCATTTCATACAAACACCCTTCGGGAGAATTCCTAGGAAGGTTTTTAGACATTTGTTCTTCGTGCGTGTCAGAAAAGAGTGTTTATTTTGCATAGCTGACCATCTCCCTTCTGCTGAAGACATGGTCCCTATGCTTTCTTCTTATCATTTGCATTGTATATTTTAGTAATTTTCTAATTTTGTGTGTCTGGTTTCAAAGTTTTTCATGTTTCATCTTATTTATACTGGCAAATATTTCTTTAACTGGTTTGATTTCCTGTAATATTTATGTTTTGTGGTTCATATTTATTATACTGTTTTTGTGGTT
Organism: Latrodectus hesperus; assembly: GCA_037975125.1. Lineage (NCBI taxonomy): Eukaryota > Metazoa > Arthropoda > Arachnida > Araneae > Theridiidae > Latrodectus > Latrodectus hesperus. The sequence goes on along the minus strand of CM075854.1, from coordinate 114,559,761 downwards.
GCCTTATATTATATTATATTATATTATATTATATTATATATATATATATATATATATATATATATATATATATATATATATATATATATATATATATATATATATATATATATATATATATATATATATATATATATATATATATATATATATATATATACACACAAACAAGTATGTGTGTGTGTGTGTATTAAATGAATTCAAATACTATTTTAAAATTTATAAAAGTAGCGTAGAGTCGTATTTGTTTCGTGTGTGCACTTTCTAGTCCAAACAATCATTCGCTAAGAAATTTCATTTGTCCCCTAAATGGCTTAATATTTGACTACTGTTATGATTCCTAACAATCTCGGACCAAAAAGGATGCAAGTGATTTCAGAACATTCTCGAGTATTTATTTGTGTTAAGGGCTTGGAAACAGCTTGTGATTTTCCCAAAAGCAGCTATGGATTTGGAGCCTCTCCTTCTCTTGGCCTCAAGGCGTTGAGACCTCCTTTAATAGAGTATTACTGTGGTCCCAGTTAATGAAGTAGACAAGCCCAGGGGTACACTTTGGTCCACGAATCGCTTTCTGGCGTCAATATTATGCCCCAATACTGAAACCATCAAAATAATGGAGCGTTGTCCAATACCTTGGTGGAATAACTAGGGCAGAACCCCTTTAGAATATCTTCAAAAAATTCCCTTTACGTGGAAATAAATTTAATCAAATTTTTCTATCTAACCTTAATTTATAAGTTTAGGCTCTTAAATGGAGAATATATATTACACAAGACATATATTCGCGTATAAGTTTCATTATTGATTGCATTAGAGAATGTTATAATCAGAAAGAATTGTGTCATTTATTTTATTACAAAATAATGGCAGAAATTAATTAAATGAATAAATATAATTATTCCAATATGTTTATACTGAATATTATTACTTACAATTGCAGAATATTTAAAATTTGAGCATATAGAGTTTAAATAACTTTCGAAATTATTTTCATGGAATGTGTACTGAATTTTTCACATTCAAAAATGTCTTTATTAGCATGGATTCCTGGACAGAGATGACATTAGGAAACGCAACTTGCATTCAAAAGAGAAATATTTAAAACAATTCTGATGAAAAAATTATATATATATATATATATATATATATATATATATATATATATATATATATATATATATATATATATATATATATATATATATATATATATATATATATATATATATATATTTATATATATACATATATATATATACTCTCATTTTAGTGCAAAAGTTACTCTCTAGTGGCAAGTAAATCCAGTACCATGTAAGTAAAATTGCTTTCTGTGTCATAACTCTATCAACAATACAATGTAATTTGAATGTGAAGAGTAAATATTTTGCTCTTATAGCACCTTTTATAAAATTATTTTTATATGGAAAATAATCGAAATGATATTTTTGGGAGACAGAAGAAAAGATATTTTGACTTGTAGATTGAAATAAAAGAAAGTTTTTTCATATTCAAAAAGATATAAAAATGTATTTGGAAGATATATTATATCTTTACCCATTTCCGACTTTTTATAATCGATAAAAAGAAAATGCGCTACTTTTTCTTCTGAATTAATAATCCTTTGATATACATAGTATTTCTAAATTATCTGAAAACATGCAAAACAAACTGATTGATATTTTGCGAATAAGGAAAAATAAAATCCTGCTAGATAATGTTTTAAATTGAATTTTGGCACCAAAACTTACAACCAATAATATTTTCAATACCCTATTAGCTGCCGTCAGACAACTTTTCCGAAAATCTGTCCATTCTATCAGTTTTCCAATGATTTCTCAATAACTCTGTGCTGTTAACTAGATTACGGAGTAGGTTTCCTGGCGCAGCATGTCCATTTTTGGACCTTGCACCTAAAACCCAACCAACCAACCAACTGAATAGGTTTCCAGAACTGAATGCACGTCACTGGTACAGAGAGATAATGAAGTATACATTAAAAATAGTTTTATGTAAACATGTCATTATGCTTGTACTTATAAAGTATACTTTTGTTATTGATATTCAATGAAAAGGGTATGTTTAAAAAATTAAATATATGTTGTCATAACATTAATACTTGAGTAGTATTTTATCCAAAATTTAAAAAATCTATAAACTAAAAAATTATCCTAATGTTTGAAATTTTTTTTAATATTTTGTTACTTTTCTTGTAATTTAGAGAAATTTCATTTGATAGCTTTTTCTTATTCAGTACAATCAAATTAATTTTTCTCTAGGACTTTAATTCATGCATAAATTTATCAGAAACGAAATTTTGCTTTTTTGAATATTCATACCACCTTTTATAGAAATCCATAACGAACAAAGTAAAATTGGCTTATCTAGGAAAGTTGAATGAAGAAGTAAGTTTTCTCTAACATACTCCAGTGAAAGAATATGTTCTGATTATTAATAAATAAAAACAGAGTTAGGAATATTTTGAATGCAGACTTAATAATTTCAACAAATATTGATACATAAAGTTAGTTTACAGAGTTCACATTAAATATTTATTTTTCGAAATTTATTAATTCTGATTTTTATTTTGTGTCATATTTTTTGAATCAGTTTTTCTTTCCATGTAAGATGAAAGATAAAAAAGATTTAATTTTATATCGCTACACACAAAAACAAAAAAGTTTCTTCATTTTTTCATGAATTATTTCAATCAAATCTTTCCTTTTATTATACAATAAAAGTGCTCTACTTCTACTTTTTCTATGAATTTCCTTTTAATAGAGTCATTTTAAACAAAAGAGCATGATTTTTTTGTAAGCACATTTTTTGTAGTAAGTATTACTTTAAAAGTATTTAAAGTTTAATTTTTTGCAGAATCTTCTAAGAATGCCTTGGCTTTAATATTATCTATGAAATTCTTCCATTTCAACATTTGCTCTTTACTGAAGTATGTCAACATATCATTGGAAGTATAATATTTTCTTTTTGTTACACTGAAACTAATGAATTTCTTTTATTAAAATACAATTTTGAAGTTCATTTTAAAGTCTCAAGAATAGAAATTTATCCTCGTCACTAAGCTTCTTCAATCACTTTAAACATAAAAAAATCATATTTATAACAAATATATATGTATATAAATCATTCTTAACTTTTAAAAAGATCATTATTCCATTAACTGAAGATATTATTTATACACACTTTAAAATTATTTTAATATCCTATTAGACTAATGTATTATAAAAGTATTTTTTAATTTTCATTTTAATCTGCAAATCTAATCCTGAATTTCTGCTCAATCTAATCCTGAATCTATCAAACTTTTAGAAGAGAATCTAATTATATTTCTTAGCCTTAGTCGTGTTAAGAAGAGCCTCTTCTTAATCTGTCAAAGATACATAAAAGTTCGCTTAATTACAGGCTAATATTTATTCATCGGCATGTATACTTGGCAAATAATGAGTCGTTTTTTGGGATTTTCCTGAAAGAGTCAGTCAGAATTGTTGAACTCATTTTTCAGATCATACCATAGACAACGCTATTCTCTAGCGCAGGGCTTCCCAACCTTTTTAGCTGGCGGACCCCTTTTTCAGGTACAACTCCATTGCGGACCTCTGTCAGTCAAGAGCACAATAATTAGTAAAATTATGCCCATCGATGCCCATTCGGAATAGATAACTCCATAATGCAAAGGCCATTTTTTTCCATAACCCTACGATGAATCAAGAATCTTTGATTTAATGATGAATGGAAACAACTTCAAACTAACTACGTTTCCATTAGTCTGAATTCCCGCACTGTGTATTTAGATACTTGCATTTGTATTTACTCACATCGTTCAGCACACTAGGCAGTCCATATTTCTGATTGAGTAAAGGGGAATATATTGAAAAGAAAAGCAACATTTATTAGATAACATTTTAATTTTCAGAATAAAAATATCAATACAAACAGAATCCAATTAATTATTAATTTGTAGAAAATACAAACAAATACCAACAAAAGTTATAGTCCGGGAACATTCACTGATAGTCCTCAAAACACAATGCATTCTTTTTTACTAGAGATGAGTCTGTAGGAATAATAATGGAATATTAATTTGAAGGTTGTGGTTGCTTCTGATGATAGTCTTGAAATGTCGGGCTCAATATTTGACAACTGGAGACGGATGTCATGTTCAGCATCTAGATTGCTTCAGTACTTAGTTTTGGTACCCGCATAGATCGAGAATCCGGATTCGCACATATCCTGTATGTTGTGACAAATGGAAGTAGAACAAGTTTTGCTTTTGAAACATGGGAGTAGAAATTTTTGTTTTCCAAACGTATCCAAAAGTGTGAGTAACCATCACTATCAAAAGTAGATTTCAAGGTTGAGCTTGTGGAAATTTCTATCAATAACTCCTATTCATTTGACTATAGAATGTTCGGCTTCTTGGATACAGCGAATGGGTTGAAAATCCCTTCGTATTCCTGCAGTTGGGAAAATATGCTCAAACGATAACGTCATGCTTCGGAGGAGTTCGAGGATTACATGAAACAAATTTTTCCCAAGCTGCAATGTCTTGTCTTTCAAAAAATCGTTGAGAAAAGAATAACCCTCAACCTCCCCCTCATCCACACTTTTTGCCAAAAAATTTATTTTCCTCTTGAACGCTTAAACTTTGTCGTTTGTAGTGACCGTTGTTATAGTGAAGTATTCATTTAGCTCAATTTGGAGAAAATATCTACCAAATAAGCAAGTAAACATTGCCAGTTTTAATCATGCTAATTCGGTATTATGGTAGTCTAGAAGTAAATCTAAGACTTCTAAACGTAATTCATATAATCGAGAGAGTGCATTCCAAAGTGGGAGCCACCTTACTTCTTTAAGAATGATGATGGCTTCCCTTATCTTCAAACAGTATTTTGAAACGTCTTGACACCAAAGGACGTGATTTCATGCAATTAATAATTACGACAGATTCATCTAAAACTTTCTTGAAGGATGGAGGCAGTTTTTTCGTAGCTAAATCATGTCTGTGGAGAACCCAATGACTACTACTGCAATCCTTTGAGCTCTCTTTTGTTTTTGTTATCGCTCCAACCACTGGACCCGTCATAGCTTTTGCACCAACTGTACACGCATCTATGAAATTAAACCCTGGAATTTCGTTGGCTCTTAAAAAATCGTCCAACAAATGGAATAATTCACCAACTGCTGTAAGGACAGGTAGTGGTTTGCACAATATGAGGTCCTCTTAAAAAAAATACATAGTATGCATAACGAACAAATGTCAATAAATTGCTAATCCCACAACATCAGTAGATTCATCTATTTAGAGAGAAAATGAATTGTGTTGGAATCGAAATGCAGAGACTTTTTCACGTCATTTGACATATCAACTATCCGTTTCATGACATTATTGTTTGAGAGTGATACTGAAGATATAAGTTTTACTACCTTTTCGTCTAACATACAAGAATCAATATCGCCAACACATGGTTTCATGAGGGTTTTCACATTGGTATGAACTTTGTCATCCGATAACTTACCAAGAAACAAGCTTTTAGGGAGTTTTCATTGTTTTTGCATGAGTTTTCATTCAGTGTTGAGAAGCAGCTAATTCAGTGCTCTTCCCTCGAAAAAAACAATCTTTTTACTATGGAGGTCCATTCGAGTACCCTCAAAATGACGACGCAATTTAATTGGAACCATCAAACTGTTTGGAAAAACTCGATTGCAAATTACACACTGAGTTTTACACTCCTCTGTCACGATAAAGCTCATTTTTAAATAACTTTTGTTGTACTTACTCTTTATAGTTATTCCACTTCCCCAGGGCATTGCAACTAATTGAGAACTTGCAGAGTTTTCACATAATAAATCTGACTGTGGCACATCATGTGACTGTTCTTTATTTGGACATCCTCTTTCATCATTCATTTCAAATGATAGCTTGCAGTGAAAGCGATGGAGAAACTGCTAGCTCCTTCAATGATCGGATTCATGGTGGAAGCCACCGATCCATGGTGAAAGTAATAAGCTGCAAAAAGCAAATGGTGCAATCACGAATGAAGTTCAACATTGAATGATGTATCGAGAAAAAGCGGGTGACCGTCATCCGCACACAAAGCGAGGAGAGCATACGAGGCAATGAGCACTCTGATTGGTCTTTGAGCTTACACCATTTCTGATGATCATGCGTAAAAGGTTTCTACGCATCGAGCGCCATAAGATGGCGCGCACGCGACTCCCGGAGTAAACAGTAAGTTGAGCAGGGAGGCCACATCCACAGGCACTAAACTACCTGCGGATCAAACTAGGGAACCACAGCCACTGTTCAAAGGTGGCCACGGACCCTTTAGAGCTGGCAGACCCCTAAGGGGTCCAAGGATCACACGCTGGGAAGCCCTGCTCTAGCGTAAAAAAGTATCAGATAAACAAAGTTCTTCAAGGGCTTTTTGCTATTAGGCGTAATTTCAAGTTAACTAGGCGAAAGCACGAAATTTTGGACTTTGGCACAAATGGGCACATTTTATTTTACTTTCTTTAATAGTATATTTTAAGACCATTAGTCCATAGAATTGAATTAATTAGCATTCTGTTGGCTTGAATTGCTTGTTTGTAAGTTCAGAAATTCATTTTAAGTGTTCAGGTAGCTAAATTCATTTGCTCTAAAAATGTCATTCACTAAATATTAAATTAATATTACTCAAATACTTTCAATGTTTCGATGTTTTATGCTTCATTATCCACCACATTTAATGACATTCAAAACTATACATTGCAATTCTTGATATGATAAATTACATCTTCCATTAGATCATTTAAGCACGAGGAAGCATTAAATTGACTTGAGTTTGTTTTCATTCGGTGATTGTAGTTTCTACGAGGCTCAATTCTTATAAACAAAAGTTAATGACCAATTTCTCTGTTTTTTTATGCATTGAAAGTCTACTCACAAAAAATTTGCTATTGGATTTTTCTGCTTAGAAAAATGTTTCTTCCACAAATGATTTTCTTCAGCGGAAAAATATTAAAAAGATATTTTTTAACATTTATTGTACGTGAATGAAATTATTTATTAATAGTTGCTATATGTTGTTGCGAGTATAAAATTTCATATTACATTATATCGTTGCAGCCAGTCTTACAATTAATTTTTATTGCAGTAATTATCAAATTTTTTAAAATAATTTTTAGAGAAAGAAAAATGCATAAAGTTAATAAAGCTTGCAATATTTTCCTTTTCAAACTTTAATTTATGATTTATTCTTGAATGAAAAAACTCTGGAAGGTTTTAGTAACAATACATATGGATAATTTTCATTATGCTCTTTTAACTATTAGCATATAGTTTATTTTTCAACCAGTACTCTATATATATACTTATTTTTCTATTTTCTCATAAATAACTACCTCAACAATAACACAAGGCTTAAAATTTTCAAAGTTCAACAAATCTTCCCATTCACTGGCAATAAACTTTATGATTTCTTGTTCAATGTATAAAAATTTTCAAAATAACTCTATAATTTTATTTAAAACTCTATTTCATATTGATATACACTGCTTGCCACCCAAATTGCAACACCAAGAAAGACAATTGATATCACAACAAAATTTATTTTGTAGATAACATGTTGGCCAAGTATCAAATGTTCAAATTTATAGATTTCTCTGAAGTGTGGTTCCTGCCAAAATCAGCAGCCACCATTATTAGAGATCACCGCTGCCACACGCCTCGGCATTGATTAAAAAAAACTTTGAATGTGTTGTTGTGCTACAGCAAAATGAGCAGCTTCCATACGTTGCCAAATTTGATCTGGTGTGGAAAAAGAAAATGTAATCTGTGTCAATCATTGAGCAACCATGGACCACATGTTTTCCATAGGCGAAAGAACAGAAGAGTGAACCGACCAGGTAAGCAATTCAATCTGGCAATTGATAAAAAATCCTTAAAGGGCAACTGGCTCCAACAACTCGAAGATGTAGCGCTGGCTGTTAAAAGTACCAACAAAGCGTACTAGAACAGTGCGAGAGTATCCAATACCGCCCGACACTATAATACCCGGTGCAGGACCATTGTGGTGGTGTGTAACGATGCTGTTCAGAATATTCTTCTCCATGGTGTCTCCAGGCTCAAATGCGACCATCGTGGTGTTGCAGACAGAAGTGCGACTCTTTAGTAAAGACAATTTCATTCCATTCTGCCATCTACAACCTTCTTTCATAGCACCATTGGTGGCGGAGACATCTGTGGTTCTGCATCAAAGGTAGACGAAGAAATGAACGTCTGGCGGGCTGACTACTCTGATGTAAACGGCGTCGAATGGTACGCGCAGACCCTGGATAATGCGTTACAGACTAAATGTGCTGTGATGTGGCTGAGCTATCCGTCACTGTCATCCTCACAATTTGCCTGTCGTCACGTAAAGTGGAGCACTCAGGGAGATTCTATCAAACGCATCGGTTCGTCATATCCTCCTAAATACAATGACCACATATCTGTAGTACAGTTGTTTGGTTTCGTGCTAAGTGGCTATCGATTTTCCTGAAAGATAATCCACAATCTCGGTAGGCAACTATCTTTCCTCTGTTGAACTTAGGTTCTTGATCAATAAATGATCACTATTTTATTCGAGGCATAATTAGTTTTTTTTGAAAAATTCATATGAAAAACATATTTGCTAAGCTTGAAATCGTCGAAATCTCCAATCCTTAAATAGAGCTTTGAACTGTCGAGACAAGCGCGCTTGATATGAGTCTGCGCTCTGAAAAAATAATCTTCTACATATCTCCCTCCGCTAAAGCATGTAAATTTTTTGCACAGTTCCTTCACTATTATGTATTTACTATGGCCAACAGTGTAAATGGCTTTCTTACTCTCCACTGTATATTTTTGTATTCTATTTTGTATTCTAGTTTTTTACATTCTTTTTTCCTAGATATATTTGAATTTTGCCAACAGAAAATTCCTATTATAAATCCATATAATACAAAAAAGTTTTCCTATCTCAAGAAAAATAAGAAGATAAAATTTTTTATCATGTTAAGCGAATTTTAAATGCATACTTTCTTTCTGAAATAAACGACCTGACAACTAACATTTTTCCAGAAAGCATAAGATTTTCATGACATCGATCTTTATAATAATGATTCACACACAATAATTTCAAATAATTCATTTTTAATTACACTAAGGTAATTAAAAGTGAAATTTTATTCTGATATTTTCAGAATAATAGTGCGTATATATATATATATATATATATATATATATATATATATATATATATATATATATATATATATATATATATATATATATATATATATATATAAATATATATATATATATATACATATATAAATATTTATATATATAAATATATATATATATATTATATATATATATATATATATATATATATATATATATATATATATATATATATATATATATATATATATATATATATATATATATATACATATATATATATATATATATATAAATATATAAATAAATATATATATATTTATATATATATATATAAATATTTATATATATATATATATATATATATATATATATATATATATATATATATATATATATATATATATATATATATATGCACTATTATTCTGAAAATATCAGAATAAAATTTCACTTTTAATTACCTTAGTGCAATCAAAAATGAATTATTTGAAATTATTGTGTGTGAATCATTATTATAAAGATAGATGTCATGAAAATCTTATGCTTTCTGGAAAAATGTTAGTTGTCATGTCGTTTATTTCAGAAAGAAAACATGCATTTAAAAGTCGCTTAACATGATAAAAAATTTTATTTTCTTATTTTTCTTGAGATAAGAAAAGTTTTTTGTATTATTAGGATTTATAATAAGAATTTTCTGTACATATATATATATATATATATATATATATATATATATATATATATATATATATATATATATATATATATATATATATATATATATATATATATATATATATATATATATATATATATATATATATATATATATATATATATATATATATATATATATATATATATATATATATATATATATATATATATATATATATATATATATATATATATATATATTTAAATAGCATTTTTAAATTGCAAAATTAAATATTCATTTGCGATTCATGGACTCTTATTCGTATCTCGAATTTCAACAAACATTAGCAAAAAAAATTTTCCAAAAATTATTCAATATCGTTACTTTATTTAATTATGCACCAAAACATTTCATAAATTAATTTTTTTACTTAAATACTCTTTGGAAGAAAACATTTAAAAGGTTATCTAGGGGAAAACATTTTATGAAATTTAATCTTACAATTATCTACCAGGTGTATTTTATACATCATTATTAAATGTGCAATATTAAATAAACTTTAAACGTTTTCGATGAATAAATATTTATGAAACAGATTTTTAAATGTAAGCCTCATTAGTGAAGCTAAATTTTTCATTTAATTAAATGCATTTTTATGCTTCTTAAATGCTATCACAAATCAGAAATATAATAATATTCATTTTTATTACATTTAACTTCTAATCTGTACCCATGTTTAATCATTGGGTAGTTAGTGTTTAAATTGCAAATAATTTTAAGAAAAAGTGGCAAATTCCTAAGTTCAATGCACCTCCTTATAATTTATTTTCTCTTTTTTCTTCCATTAATTTCATAAAGAAAATTTAAGATTCAATGAGTGATAAAATATTTTTTGGCATTAAAATGTTTACACATAATTTGGACACAATGCAATTTAATAAACATCAAAAATATATAAAAGTTTGCTCAATTAATATTAAAATTATTTTAAAAAATTATCACAAAAATAAATTTTTTTATTTTTATTCATAGATTCGTGTGTGCTACAACGAAATGTCATGCAATTTTCTGTAAACTTGCTTTTTATTAATTTTTTAACGAATTCCTTTTTAATTTAAATATCGTTTCAAATTATTCATTACTATATTATTGTATAAACATTTACGACATAAAATCTCAATAAAATTTAATTCATAATATCTACTACTGCTGAAGAATTGTGAAGAAGATATTTTTTTAGAAAATTACATAAGCAATATATTTTATTAAAATTAAAATTACAAAACCAGTAATAATTACGCTTTGACTTTTGGTGCACTTAGAAAATGATTCTCAAAAAATAATCATATTTTAAATATCATATTTTAAAAACGAATTTTACAAAACGAAAAAATTTTTTTCAAGATATTGTGTTTCCGACGAGTAATTCTAACGTTGAAACTATATTTTGCAATTAAAGAGCGCAAAATTAGAAGCGCTTGGTGGTGGAACAGGAAAATCATGGGAAGGGTTGCATATGAGGGCTTTGGCAAATTTTAAAGAAGGGTTTACAGCAAACATAGGTACAAAAATATAGTCACTAATAGCATTATATTGTGTCAGACTCATGGTGACACTGTGTCAACTCTTTTACAGTTTAAAATCCAGCAAATGTCATGTAGGCTGAAGGGAAGTGAAATGACACTTGAACTTCTATTAGTTAAAGAGTATTCTATTCCTTGATATGTATATTTCTGATCAGATGATAAAACTTTTCCGAATTCAAACACAACTTCTTTGCAGGAGACATCGATCAGACCACTTTACGAAGGACGGTTCATCCAACATATAAAATTAAATTGTAAAAAAATTAGGATTTGAATATAAAATTACTATATAAAAGTAATTTAATCTTGTGATCCAATGATTACTCAATTGATAGCATGCTAAAAAATACTTTTCTATTCATTGGTACAGACTTGTTCGAATAGAGTCCTAATTCTGCTTTTTTGAGAATTATCTTTACATACAAGCTGATATCAATCATTACATGAACTGTTTACGCTTTAATTTATTGTTGTACAAACCTACACTGAAATCATAACAAAAGTATCTACATTTTGATAAAAGACTGATATTGAACTCGAGAATTAGTTATGTGTTATATCAAAATAATTACTCAAATTAAGATTTGATAACCGACAAAGCTGAAGACAATACCAAGCAAAGCACTTCAAACTTTCCTTCATTATATCTTTACGTTGACTGAACAGAGGAGGCTCCTGTACAGAAGATTGATGTGTCAGTAGATTCCTTCAACTTTCTCAATGCTTATTAGTGTTCGGAGGCTGCCAGTCACGGTTGAACAGCTTCATGTGTATGCTTTCTGAAGGCAATGTAGATTCGTAACTTTTTTCCCTTAGAACTCACTCATTAAAAAAGCAGAGGATGCTTCAAGAAGCCATACAACAATTTCTTTCTCTAATGCTGCTCACACTGAGATCTCAAACATACAGAAGGACAGTTCCTTTAGCCATGAAAGGTCCTAGGTTTGATTCCAACTTGTGATGAATAACGGATGATAGATGCACCAATAACTGTTTTTGAAAAAATGTTTATGCATGGGGTGTGTGCCAAAAAATCTTCAAGATTTTCTCTTTCTTACAGAAATTCTTTTTGATCCGTGAGTGCGACTCACTTTCTATGATATGTTTTCTCTGACGAGAATACTCGGAGGATATTCAGGTGCTCTTCAATGAACTTCGGTAGTTTTCTTTTTTAGTATTTATATTTTATTTTGCAGAATGTGTACAAAGCATTTAATAAAAAAACTTAACTATTAAATCCTAAATTTTTTTAACAAACTTTAATTTAAGCACACATTGCACAGTAAATACTTAATATCCATATATTAAGAAAAAATCAACTGTTTCATCTGAAGGTGTTATTAGGCATTTATTTTGTATTAAAAGTAATGATTTACTGTTACAAGTATTTCTAAACTATTTATAAATATTATAGAGAATATGTTTTCAAAGTCTCCTTCAAGATTCAGTCAAATTTAATAGAATGTAATTAGTATTTTTCAAAGTTTTTGATTTTTGAAGTTTTATGAAATATATTCAACTCTATAATTTTACACATTTTATTCCATGTTACTTGTTAAATTTCAGCTTAGATATTTTTACGAGAGTCATAATAATCACTTAAGACCCAAGATATTCGATTACATATTTTGACGTGACCATTTACTTTTCATTATTTTGGAAATTAAAGACCTTCATGTAGGGGATTGAAAATCATTCGTGTAGAACAGTGAAACATATCTTAAAAATGAACCATATTACAAAGTTTTTATAGTTATTCAACTATTGATCATCAAGAATTCATAATATGTTTTTCATAAAGAATTCAAATAGTCATTTTGAAAAGCCTTGTATAAATTTTAATGTATGGTGTTTGTTGTTTTCAAATACTTGAAGTTCTTCTGGGAAGAAATGCCTATTTCTCTCCATCATTTACTAAAAAAATCATATTCTTAGATTGAAATGACTTCTTACAATGGTCATGAACAATTTGAATTCATATGCTTAAAAAAAACTTCCCGGATTAAACTAATGCATAAATGCTCAAATTTAAGTATTATCTCAGCACACAATATATTTAGATACATTTTTTCTTTTTGCAATCCAAAAGGAAGTTATTTTTGGATGTCATCTCTTTCTAGAATTGTATCTGATCAACCCTCGCACTTCATATCTATAAATTACACTTTAAATTGCCTCTTGAAACATTGAATTGCAAATATCTTGAATTTGTTAGATTTCTTGCAATCTTAAATGTGTTAAAAAGGAAATATATTCTACAATTCTTCAGCAAACTTTATAAAAATATTATTTTAGAAAATTCCAACTTATTTTGTAACATAAATCATTCTAAAGCACTAATATTAGTCTTTAGCATTTCTTTTAATTATGATGACACGCGATTTATACCTTAACATTTCGTAGAAATGCCTTTCCTAGAAATTAGAGATTATTTTTCTCTATTATTAAATACATTTTATTCATAGACATTCAAATGAATGGCGAATGCCTAAATTGAAAACTCGTTTAAAATGTTCTTGAAATTTTTCATTAGAAAAAAATCTCGTCGAAAAAAATCGGATTTAATTTTTAAAAAAAATATTAAGTAATTTTTGTTAAAGTTTAAATTATAAGATTATTACAATATAACATTCTGTCTGTAAGATAATTTCTTCTTTGAGGGACAATTCTCAAAAAGAAATGAACCAACATTTTGAATCCTTATGAAAACATTAAAACTGAAGAGTGTGTGGAATATAATATTAATTTAAAACACCCTTTAAAATAGAATCTCGGTGCTATATAAACTGTTGTAATGAGTAAATGATAGAATTAATAATGCATAACATAATTTTAAAAAATTATATGTTATTTTAAATACATATATTGTCGAATTAATAAATATATTGAGGAGAACACAAACTACATTTTGCAAAAAGCTTTCTAAACTCTAAGAGAAATGATCAATTTCAGTTTTGTGCATTTTATAAACGATAATAAAAATAAATAATATTCGTTATTAAATTTAGTGTACTTTAATTAAATATAGCGGAGTCGATACAGAATCCAAAGATACTTACTGAAACAAATGCCTATAAATGATGCTGAATATAATTTAAAATCAATATTGATGCATTTTCATTATATTGGTTTTCAGTTAAAAATAGTTAAACTGATTGAAAGAAAAATCGATGATAAGGCTCAACAATAAATATTTACTTATAAATTCTAAAAAGAATAGGCCTCAAGAAACTATATTTTAAGACCCACGGAGCAAGTCTCTTTATAAGTGAACAGTTTCCTATAACGTTAGAGGTATTTAATCCTATGAAAGTGTAACACAAATATATTCTTTTTTAAAATTAATTCATTTGATTACATTTCCTTCCAAGGAGAAAAGAAGATGCATACTTTATTTAAAAAATGAATGAAAGCAATTCTTTCAAAAAGTTCTCTATAAAAATCTCAGGAGTTGGGAAGGCATGCTGTTTCGAAAGCAGAAAGTCAATCAGGAGCTCAAGCGCTGTCATTAAACCCGCAAGTGAACTATGGGGAAGTCGCTATGGTTACCTGGCAACAGAATCATGGAAGATAGAAACGGGTAAAAATGGATGAGAAAAGAGGGGTTCAAACTCCTACCCATTAATTATGGATAGTTTTCGAGGTCCAAACAATCAGTTAGTTGGCGTGCTAGCTTGCTCGTAATGGTGGCCCATTAGGTACTTGGCTTCTTGCATAAGTGATGCAGTCATACGAGTATATCTGGCAATTATTGCATCGTCTCTGCCATTGCTGCGAATGGTCTTACCAGGTCCGATATCGAATGAAAGAAGGGAGTTCTGTGTGGGAATCGTAACAGATTGCAAAATGTAAATGAGCTCATTTGAATCATTTCTCTCATCAGGAACATTCAACTCACCAAAAAGAAACTTAAAATAAGTAATCAGGTTGTCATTCATTTTTGAGAGATATATAATTTAACTTAAATGGGATCAATGAAAATTTTAAATTCCTTTTGAGCTCCAAAAACTTTCAACTTTCATATAACTATACAATTAACAAGGATTGTGGGAATTTGGGAACAGTTTCATTATACATATTTTAAGAACCTATTTTATCCAATATTTTTCAAAACTTTATTAGTACAACTAAATAATATAAGTGTAATACTACAAATACAGTATTGCAATCTATATTTTTATGAATTGATTGCAATTTTTCTTTCTAAATAATCTGCCATTTTTTTCATTAAATTTTTCGTTATAATTATTTTAATATAAGCTATTATTTTATAGAGAACTTGCATACTTTTATTTTTTAGATTTCTGTTTTTTTCAAACACTGCATTTTATCTCAAATTGCTTGCAATTCAATTTCAAAGATTAAAATATTAGGAATTATATGTTGATGAGAAATTGAAATATTTCTGCTATATATAATATGTTTAGACTCATGATAATGCACGGGGAGAAAAAGCTCTTCAAAGTACAGAGAACAATTTAACTCAAGTGAAATTTATATGGGAACTATATTTTAGCTTTTAACCCATTAACAAATATTTTTAACATTATAATCGTTTACCTTTTTAAGCAATGATTTTTTAAAAATAACTCCATATGAAAAATGTAATTAAATTTATTATTTATGTAATATATATTTTAAAAATGTATATCTGTATAACCCTCGGGCTAAAAAAGTTTTACTCAGACTTTTCATCCCTTCAGTTAGTAGATAAACAGAGTTCCAAGCATGCTTTGGAATTAAACACTGGGAGTTAGGCTGACCGCTTAACCCCAATGTCAGGGGAACAGATATGGGCACTGTAGGCCACAAATGGGCTGTTGGCCACTGAATTTAGTTTTGTTTCTCTATGCATGCATATATATGTATTCTCATAGAAATATATATATACATAGGACTCCTCTTTTTTACTATCTAAGACAGTTTAAGTTTCCAAAGAGGAAATTTATAAGGCTTTTTAAAGGTTTTTCATATTTAATGAAGAATAAATTAGAAATCAACGGAGATTTCCCATATGAGATATTGAATTCTCATTTAACAATAGATAGTGAAAATACAGTTAAATTATCAAAATACATTCCATAAAGTATACACATTATATTACATGTTCTATATTATACAGTAGGAATACATAACTTTATATCAAAATTGCTAATAAGTTTCTATTTATTTGCATTAATTGGTATACTTGAAAATAAATATAATTATCAACCATAAGGGCAGTATTTGTTACTAGTATCATACACTCTTCTAAATGATCGTTTGAGACAAACAATATACAGTTGTTTCAAAATCCTCTTTAATAAGATTGCTGTTTTTTAATTTCTGTATTTTTAAAAAAGATCTTCCAATTACGAGAACTAAAAGGAGAAACTTTTTTTTCATAACAGAGCATGCTTTTAATTTATAGTTGCATTTTTATAGGAACTAAATAAAACAAAATACATTAGTTTAGATGTGGCACCCTTGAACGAAGTAAAAATAATGATAATCCTAGACATACTCAATAAAATTGAAAATGTTAAAAAGTGTCTCTTATTTCTTATGTCCTTTATATAAAGAAATTGACCAAGTACAAAATTTGCTTACGAGTTTTATTTTTATAGTGAAATAATTTAATTCCCTTGATTTTTCTAATGAACTGTCTACTAGGTACTTCGTTAAAGTTACGAATTTTGTGTTTTTATTCTTCCTCATATAAAACCCAAGAACTTTTCACTCAACAAAGAAAAAAATCAAACCCTGCAAGACTAAACAACAATGTAAATATTTTCTTCATTTATGAAAAACGAAGATCAGTTAAAGGCCCCTAAAATAGATTTCTTCAAATCACAAGCTTGAAACATGTAAAATTGTGGTAATCCTTGCCATTCATAAAGTTATTTAGTGATTTCAAGATTCTTTTCAATATTTTTGAGAAAAGGATAGAAATAAAGCATTGACTTTGCAAATTTGAGTACAAAAAGGAAAAACTTAATTTCCTTGATCAGTTAAAATGGCAACTGCCTTGACAAATATTTATCATTTATGTTTACAAAATCTGAATCCTTATCACAAAACTAGAAGGAAATTCAAACCTCGTAATGTTAAATAACAACAAAAATAATGTGATTGCGTATTTAGCACAATAAGTCCCATTCATAAAAACAAAAATCTCTGAATCTTTTTAGAATATTGATAATTATTATAAAACTTTATACTCTCCTAGTAATGAATAATTATAAATTTTGAAAGTAATTCGGTGGAACGTTGCAACAGTTTTGCAATCATTTATCATATTTAATTAATAAATCAAAATTCTAAAATAGTCAATTTACTACATCAAAACACAAAAATAGCCAACAATCACAAATCACAATAATATATAAGCTAATATTATTTTCTTACATCATTTTGAAACTTTTTTCATAAAGTTACAATCATTATTCAACAGCATTATGCATATGCAACAGCATTAAGCGTATTAGCTTGATTATTACCAGCGAATAAAATTGGCATTGAGAAATACACTTCATAAACATTAAAATATAATTGCAACTATTAGTCTTTTATAAAAAATGCATATATATCATGTTAATATAAATGAAGAGACAGTTTCTTAACTTTTACAATAATTTTTAAACCATTTGTTGTGATTCCAAGTGTTTCTACAGTTGTGCAACAACTAGTTGATTGAGAATGGGAAAGCAGTTATATGTTCAAGGATCACACTTATCCCACAGCAGCACATGGATTTCATAGAGATTGTCCACTTCCAAAAGGCAAGCACAGAGCTGGATTTAACATATATTTGTCCAGTCATGATCTGATCAACATAGGGCTGAAGTGAACATTTCCATGGTGGTTAAATCATTTAAAGAAGAATGAAAAACAATTTGTAAATTTGTAGTTAAAAAAAATTCTTGTCCCATCCAATTTTAATAGTCCAACCCAAAAGCTACAACAGTAATATAAAAAAATTGACTACATACTACATTTACCCTTAATAAATGCACTCCTTGAAAGGATTTACTTGTGAAATGCTATTACGAGAGCAATCAATACCTCCAATGCAAATAGCAGAGCATCAATCACAGTCTTGTTTTCTAGAGAATGCCAATACTAATTTCCCAAGCAACTCCTCTCAAATCATTTTGTGGAAATGGACAACTCTGTTGTTAGTCGAGCGTTTCGCATAACAATCCCAGAAGACTTTTCTAAGAGGTAGAAAAGGAGCCGTATTTAAAAATGGTGCAAACAGTGGCACCCCCAGGGGAACCCTTATCGACAGGGGTGATTTGGCTCTAATGGGGCGCTGGCGTGTCAGGCCGAGATTTATCTTGCAGGGATGATTCACCTTTCACATTGCAATAATATGCTAAAAGTGAGCCTTGATCCACTTATTGAGAAAAACTTTCGTCTTCCACTGCCGCCACCCCTTTCATCAAGATCTTCCGACTTTTAGGAGCTTCAAATAACTGTTTAGTATGAAAGAAAAGAATTTAGAGGTTGTTTTCTTTTCTTCATTTAATGCCGAAAGTACCAGAAATATTGGATGACTGCGAATAATTATCACAGGAAATTCTTTAGAGAATGATGCTTTGAATTATTCATAAAGAAAGGGTTCGGATGAGAGATGATCTAAATTGATCGTTCGAATCCAAAGTAATCACAATGATCATGATGAAATCCAAAACAACAAAACTCTTGTAGTATTCATCATTTTAAAGACTGAAAAAATTTCTTTAAAATTATTATTTTTTTACTATGCGAAAATGTTATGTCAAATTTTTTCACTTGTTATAACTAAGAATTAATAAGAATATTCCTAGCATTTTTTTATATTCCATTGAATGCTTTTTTAGAAATGAAAAATAAATTCCCTTTGCCGAGACTATTTTGCCTTCATATGTACAAAAAAATGACATTCAAAAAGTGTCAGTCATCATTAAGGTCTTTTTTTAATTAGTACTCAGTGCTCTTTCTGTCATTTCTCAAAGTGAAGTAACACAAACAAAAAATTCAATGCATTGAGAGTAAAGATATTAAACTGAAGTGCATCGTACAAATACGCATTAAACTACTGAGCACAAACTGAAAAAAAAATTAGGAATACTTTTAAAAATTTTTTATAAATTCTAAAGAAAATCAATAATTTATTACACTGCCTTAAAAGTTTATATCGAATGGGAAATAATCTATTTTATTACACATTCCTCTATTCATTTATCCAATTTCTATTCCTTTTAGTGTCATATTTACATCGAGTTAAGATTTTGAGACAGAGAATATGAAGCTTTCTCAATAAAAGTTTTCCCATTATTAGATCAATAACCAATAATGAGAACGCTTTTACTCCTAGATTTCAACACTCTATTATCTGATGCCCTGGTTCAAAACTCAAGTTATCTAGAATAATACGTTTTCTCATTTTTATTATAAAAAATCACAACACATAAAATTAGACTGAAATTACAAGAGCATTCAACACGTGCTCCTTCGAGAGGGTGAAAACAAAGAAAAGAGAGACTATAATTATAATTCGAACGACAGCAACAACCTTTAAGAAAATAGCTCTAAACAGCCACCCCCCCCCCATGAACCATGGAATGTTTCATAAAAATTTCTATTCAAAATGATAATAGATATAATTAAATACAGTTTGATTCAAAAATTATTATTACAATTATTAAATTTCAAATGATAAAGTATTCAGTAATCTTAATTCTAGTTGATATAAAACACAAATATTTGAATATATTAGAATTTTGCAACATTCACGTTTAAGATCAAATACAATCTTAAATTCAACTATTCTTAAAAACTAAAAAATTTCAAATTATGGAGCTCAAATAAATATTTAGTTCTGAATTTCCAAACTATGGAGTTCAAATAAATATTTAGTTCTGAATTTCCAAATCATACAATAATTCTACCGGGCTTTTAATCACCGATGATTCTGTTTTTACTTTGCTAGCTCTCACTTTGCTATCTTTTCCAGTAAATAAATCAATTATTTAGCTTAGTTTCCAAACATTTCTTGGCAAATGATTATCTTTAATCAAAACAATATCTTTATCCTTAAACTGGGTAATATTACCTTAAACTAAATTGTAATTAACCGATCTTAAATTTAATAAATATTCACTTTTTTCCTACGAGACCAAAAATGTCTCATTAATTTTTCTCTATAATTGAAAGCTCTAATTAAATTCTTCCTAGAAGAGAGGTTTGAATCAAAGTGAAGTCTTACAGAAGGCAAAGATGTTACTCTTTTCACTAAATGAAAATGAGACGGTGTTAAAGCAATTGATTCATCTACATCAGTTCCAACATAGATAATTGGGCGAGAATTTATCATAGCCTCAATCTCGAAGAGAACAGTTTGCAACTGCTCAATGGTTAGGAAGGATTTTCTGAGAGTTTTGCGAAGAGCAACCTTTACAGTTCGTAAAATCCACCCCATCAGGCAGCTCTCTCTACGATGTATTTCCATTTGATGCAATTTGAAGAACAAAAGTTTTGAAATTTTGAATCGTTCAAAACTGACCAAAGTTATTTTAAAACTTGTTCAGCACGTTTAAAAGTACGCGCCTCATCGGAGAACACTGCAGACGGCAAACCACGTCGAGCAATGAAGCGGTGGAATGCTAGAAGAAAAGTGTCTATCGATAAATTTCCAACTAGCTCTAAATGAAGGCATCATGTCACTGCACATGTTATCAACAAAATATATTGCTTGTTGTCATCATTCTTTACAAAGGACCAGCAAAATTGACTCCGGTTACTGCAAATGGGTGCGACTGCTCTACTCATTCAGTTGGCAATGGAGCTAAAACTTGATCTCCAGGAGAGGAGTTGAATTTTCTGCAGGTCTCTAACGAAGTAGTGACTTTATTGTTTGTCTAGACTTTAAAATCTAGTATTTTCCTCTGAATTGCATTAACGTGTGAGACACCCCCCGTGTGAGTAACGTGTGAGTCTCCCAAAATGAGACGTTCACTTAAACTTAAATTATTTCCCCATTTACTATTAGCATAGTTAACAATTCTTGTTTTCGTACTGGAAGAAGTTTCTTTAAAAACATCCCTATGCGGCATTGTATAACCGACAAAACAATTAGAATCACACATTTCAATAATCCCTTCAATTAACTGCTCCTTCATGACAGCATTATATCTTTTAAATAAAGATTCGTCATCGTTAAATTTCCTTTCCAATAAACAGAATCTTTTTTTTGTGACCTCAAGCATAAATTTTCACAAGTATCCGACTTCCAAAAACGCGGAGCCTCAAATCTTCCATTGTCAAACCGCAACTTATTTCCAAAATCTGTAAGATGATCCGAGTTCACCTTATTCCCTCCCTCATGAGTACTTAAAAAAGACTCAATATTCCATAAACATGTCAAATCATTTGCAACCGCAGTGCAAAAAACACTCCAACAGGAACTCGCACCCTTGAAACAATCATCTGGCATCTGTCCAACTAAAGAATCTCCGAACATTGTTGGCTAAAGAAATAATTTCTTGCCTAATTTTATTAAATCTCCTTTTAAAGTAGAAAATAAAAAGTCTGCTCCTAACAATATTTGAATAGGCTTATTTTCATTCCACAAATCAGCTATTTTATATAAGCGCGGAAGTAAACTTTCTATTATATATATTGGGGATCAATTTCTGAATACAATTGAGTAGCGCATATTTCGTCCGTAATTAAAGCTTCAATGTTTATACTAGATTATTGGAAAAGCTTTACTACGCAATGTGATATTCACACAATCATATTCCTTTTCAGAATGATTTCGATTTGAAAATGTGTAAATTAAACGTTTTTCTTTTCTTATACTTTTCACGTTTAATGCTTTAGCTAAATCCCGTCGAATAAAATATTTTTGAGGAGCAGAATCATAGAGTATTCTCGTCATGAATTTTTTTATATCTGTTTCAAAATGAACGTGAGCAGTTTGTGATAAAGTAGAATGACTATTTAACGAGTCATTATACACTACTGGCCACTAAAATTGCTACACCAGGAAAGCGGCACATCACACACGTGAAATTTGCATGACAGGTAGAACTTGCTGTGATATGCAAATGATTAGATTTTCAGCGCATTCATACAAAGCAGGTGACAGTAGCGACATCTACAATGTGTATAAAACCAGAGATTTGACAGCAGTTTACTCATACTCAATTTCCGTTCCAACGTTGTTTTCGGCAAAGAAAGTTGGTGTAATGCCTCGTGTAATAAGAAGAAATGCCTATCAGTACGTGTCTGACTTTGATCGAGGAAGGATTATAGCCTACCGGGATTGCGGTTTATCGTACCGCAATTTTGCTGCTCGCGTCGGTCGAGACCCCATGACTGCTAGTAGAATATGGAATCGTTGGGTTCAGGACAATCATACGGAACATCATGCAGGATCTCAGCGACCCCCCATCACTAAAAGCAGAGAAGACAGACATCTTATCCGCATGGTCACAAGGAATCATACAGCCACGTCACGAACCCTGAGTCGAGATATGGAGTCATTTGCAAGGCAACAAGTATCTGCTCAAACAGTTACACGACGTTTGCAGCAGCATGGATTGTCTGCACAGCGACCATGGCTTCGGCTACCATTGACGCTGCGTCACAGACAGGAGCGCCTTCAATGGTGTGATCAGCGACGAATTTGGACGTGGGAATGGCATCACGTCATCTTTACAGATGAATCTCGGTTCTATATACAGGACCATGATGGCCGCATCCCTGTTTGGAGGCATCGTGGAGAACGCGCATTGACAGCTTGCATTGGACATCGCCATACTGGCCCATCTGCTGGAGTGATGGTATGGGGTGCCATTGGATACACGCCTCGATCACCTCTTGTTCGCATTACCGGCACTTTGGACAGCAACCATTACAATTCCGATGTGTTAAGGCCCGTGGCTCTGCCCTATCTTCGATGCCTCCCTAATGCTTTGTTTCAACAAGATAATGCACGACAGCATGTTGCCCATACTGTTCTTAATTTCCTTGATACAGAACAGGTTCGACTGTTACCCTGGCCAGCACGTTCTCCTGATCTGTCACTAATTGAGAATGTGTGGTCAATGGTTGACGAGCGATTGGCACGCCATCATTCACCATCCACTACTGTCGATGAACTGTGGCATAGTGTTGAAGCTGCATGGACTGAGATCCCCGTACAATCTCAGTTTGACGCTATGCCTAGGCGGATAAATGCTGTTACTGCAGCCAGAGATGGCTGCTCTGGGTACTGATTTCTCAAGATCTATACATCCTAATTTCCTGTAAATCTAATCACTTGTTCTTTCCACTATAATGTATATGTCCAATAAATATCGTTCTGTTATTTGCATTCCTTCTTGTGTAGCAAATTTAATGGCCAGTAGTGTATTTGAAAACAGAAGACATTACCGTTTGATTATCTGAAATTTCAATAGTTTGTTTTATCAGCCTGCGGAGTTTAAACTGAATTTTTAATTTTCGCCTTGGGGGGGCAAAATAATATATTGTTTTGAAGACTTTGACATGTTTCACAAGGTTTAATTTTAACTTAACTCTGATTTAATAAATGGTTTTTATTTAAAAATCTATAACAACGTCCTTCCCTTTTTAGTTTAAAACGTTTTTGTTCATCGGTAAAATTTCTGTATGTTAATCCTGCATGCGTGGTCGAGTTACAAAATATACAAGAATTTTTTATAACTGTATTTAGAGTGGCTGCAGTTGGAATATTTTTATTTCTAGTATATCGCGTTACGTTTTTTAAGCTAGACGTTTCATGAGTTCTTAAGGAAATTACATTAGCTGCTTCCCGAGATTCAGTTTAAAATTTTTTGAATTTCATTAATTCGTTTATATCACCCAATTTACCATGATCTTTTTTACGATTATATTCTATTACTAGATTATAGAGTAATTGTTTTAATAAAATCGGAATTGATAAAAGGCCAAAATTGTCGAATGCCACACACATCGACTGTATATTTCTTATGCTAATTTCACTTTCATCACCCAAATGCCTCAGCCCTTTAATATTAGAAGAAGATTTAACTGGCTCAATTTCTAAGAGTTTGCTTTCAAAACATTTAATTAAATGTTCTGATTTTAAGTATCTGTCTTTTAACAAAGTTAAACACGATTTGTAATTTTCTTCCGTTAAGGCAAATCCTGCAACAGTTTTTTAAGCTTCCCCAGAAAGAAAAGATGTTAAATAAATAAATTTATCAATATTATTTAATGATTCATTTGAATCTATAGCACTACAAAAACTATTAAAAAATTGTAAAAATGTAGTAGAAATGCCATTAAAAGTTGGAATGCTAAGTTTAGGCAAATTAATATAAATCGGAATATGTTTACTACCGTTACTACTTGAAACATTGACATTATAATTTGAAACTGATTCCTTAATTTTAAACTTAGTTATAATATAACTTAAATTTTAATTTTGAAGTCACCTATGTTTTCTTACTTTTGAACTTTTGATATCTGTTTCAAAAACAGCAGCATCTGTGATTAATTCCTCAATTTTTCATTAAAACTTTTTAGCTCACTTCTATCAATTCTAATAAATACTCTGAAATTTGCTTATAATGATTGTTTGGTTGGCTGGTTTGTCGCTCAACTGTCATTTTTTGCACACGAGGGCTAATTAGACCGGGACCTACGGTTTAAAGTGGATTCTGAACCACTATAAGCATCCATGCCCAAGGTGGGATTTGAACCCACGAACTGTTGAGCCGAAGGCCAGAGCGCTAACCATTTGCTGCCAGTTCGGCTTGCTTATAATGAATTTCATCTTCAAAATCAAGATTTTATATAAATCCAATTTATGTTATTAACTTAGTATAAGTTGTTCTGGAAAGTTTTCTTTTTGATTTTAATTTATCAATAGTTTCCATTTCAAATAATATATAAATGTACAGTACCTTTAAAGCTTGAATTTACTGTTCTGACTTTATTCAGAATTCGAGAAAGGTTCGTGAGTATAGTAAAACGTTAACATCAAAGTCCCAGGTTTCGGAACCAAATTTACTAGATCAATAAATAATGAGAATGCTTTTGCTTCTAGATTTAGATTTTAGCAATCTATTATCTAGTGCCTTGGCTCAAAAACTCAAATAATCTATAATAATACGTTTTCTCATGTTCATTGTAAAACATCACAACACATAAAAATTAGACTGAAATTACAAGAGCATTTGAGATGTGCTCCCTTGAGAGGATAAAAAACAAAAAGAAAAAATACTATTTATAATTATAATTCGAACGACAACAACAATTGCTCCGCCTTCAAGAAAATAGTTCTTAACACCCATTGCTGCACTCACAAAAGCTACTGCAATGGCATTGGTGGAAGTTTTCACTCCCGTGCTACACAAACAAGAAAACTTCCAACAGAAGTTCAGTATTCATGTCCCGTTGTTCAACTGTTTTTTCTCTGAATCTGAACAAAGAGTTACTGACTTTCGGAAGCTTTTTATTTGCAGAGAGATGGGGAAACACCCAAGCACCTACATTGACAGCTTCCGCTACGACGAAAGACTTAGGTGATTTCTAGAGGCGTGTTGCTCATTATTGTTTGTTGATTTGACGATAAATCCCAAATATTTCGCATTCGATTCAGAACTCCCTTTATACATTCTTATTTTTTTTTAAAAAATACTATTTTCTAAGAATGCCCCTGTCATCAAACATTTTCTTTGTAACATACTGAGTTGTTTGGTTGGGTTTTATGGCGTAATAGTAAGACAAGCTGTGCCAAATGCAAATTTAATATTAATGACATTTTCAAGCCGAAACACCTTTAAAACACTTTAAGAATAAAATAATTATAAAATAAAACTAATAAAATTAAATAATTATAAAATATAATTACATATAAATATACACACATATATACAGACGAATAATTTTTTTAGACAATATATAAAATATTAAAAATTAAATAAAATGTATAAAACCTCTAGCTTTTTAAAAACGCAGAGATACGATGGGGTGGTTCAACCAATAAATCTTGCAGGAATAAAATATTACTATTAAAAATATAAAGCAATAACAATCAAAATCAGGACACACAATTAAAATATGGTGTACTGTATAAGATTCATCTCACGTTTCACACCAAGCATTTAGTTCACTTACGAACAAATGTTTGTGCATGAAATGCGTGTGACCAATACGAAGGTGATCAGTCTAACATCTGTGCTTCACAGAGTTAAAATTGGTAATGGGATGATTAATGGAAAGATAAGAAAAGCTTGTTGTAAACTTGCGTATCCCATTATTCTTGCATTTATGAAATGTTTAATTCCTTTTCTCACATCCATTGATGGAACTGGAGGCAGAGAAGGAGTAAGTGTAGACCTAGCGACTGCATCAGACTTCTCATTGCCATCTATTCCCATGTGGCTTGGTATCCAGTTAAACCGCATTTCAAATCCCTTGCTAGTTAGATAAATAATCAATTTTAAAATCTTGGACTCAACCGGGTGAAAATTAAAGTTACTGTTTCTTAAAGCTTCTAATACACTATTACTGTCAGTGTATACACAGAAGTTACATTCATTCCTGGTACTCACCTGCTGAAGTATATGGTATATAGCCATAGCCTCAGCTGTGAAGATGGAGCAGGACTTGTGGAAGCAGTAACTAAAGGAGGTGTTATCAAGATAAACTCCCCAGCCAATGTGTCCTGCAGTTTTGGATGCATCTGTGAATACAGGAGTATACCGTTCATACTGACAGAGATGAAATGCATAAAGCTGTTGAAAAGTAGTTAGTTTTGTGTCCGACTGTTTGTAATTTGTAAAGGGATTGATAATAATACAATATAATGTCTAATTTTATCAAGATGGTTGTGCGAACAAGTCAGTAGACTCAACTTGGACATCACATAGGTCCAACAGCAAAATAGTGGAATTAATACGAGAGAGAAAAGCTTGAATGCTTTATGGTCTAGCATTGCATAATCTCTTAAGAGCAACATTAGGAATCGTGGAATGTAAGGGAAAATGAGATGAGGACATCATTTTCGAATAATAATTAAGAGCAGCTGCATCAGCCACCGGTCTAATGGTAACAGTAGGCAGATTACATATAGACTCAGGATAGGTGATGTGAGAAAAGCACCACATCATATCCTTAAAGCAGAGAAGTGAACAGTGTCCAATATGTGTACGATGGAAAGTCTAGCTGATCCATAAGCAATACAGCTGTAATCAATGTGAGATAAAATTATTGACTGGTAAATTCAAAGAAGTGATATGTGATCTGGACCCCAAGATGTATTAAAAAGCACTATGAGGATATTAAGCAGTCACTCACACTTCTTCTGCAGATATAAAACATGCGGAAGGAAAGTTAACTTTCTGTCGAAAGTCACCATAAGCAATTTTATCTCGTTGGTCACAGAAATAGATCTATAGCTTATGCGAAGTACAGGATCATGATGGTAGTTTTCCTGTAGAAATGAACACAACAACCCTAACTAGGAAATACGTTAAGACCATTTTGAGCAAACCAAGTAGCGAGATTATTTACAGCTGTTTGCAATTATTTCTAAATTAAATTCATGCTTGACTCCTGACAAGAAATTTTCAAGTAGTCATCATATAAATTGCCATGAACAGAAGATGGTAATTTATGAAGGATATTACTTATGAAAAGTTTTAAAAAGGTTACGCTTAAAACAATGCCTTGAGGAACACCCTCAACTCGGCTAAAAGTATTGGAAACTGATTTCCCAATACGGACTCTAAAAATGCGAGGGACTGGAAAATTTTGAATAAACATGGGAAGACTATCCCTGAAGCCAAAATTATGCAGAGAACAGAGAATTCCATAACACCATGTACGGTCATAAGCTTTCTCTATATCAAAGAAATTGCAACAAGATAGTTTCTCCTCACGAAAGTAATTCGAATTTGGGATTCCAAATCTATGATATTATCGGTAGTAGACCATTCTTTTCGAAAGCTACTTTGGTGAGCAGAGATGCACTTGTTCTTTTCTAAGACATAAATGAGTCTAGCATTGACCATGCGCTCGACGCATACGTTTTACATAAGCAACTTGTAAGAATTATTGGGTGATAACTTAGAGGATCATATGAATCTTAGCTAGGTTTCAGGATTGGAATCTATATCGCTTCCTTCCAAGAAGTTGGGAAAACATGTTCCGTCTAGATTCTATGAAAAATATCAAGATGTTTAATAAAGAATTATAGTCTACTTGACGGAGCATTTAATGGGAAATTTTATCTGGTCTTGGACTGGTGTTATTTTCCTGAGACAAGGCAGTATTCAATTCCAACAATCGAAAGCCAAAATTATATGATATATTATGTTGATCAAGAAATCTTACTGATATCCGCTCAGCAATTTCTTATAACTTCTTAGAAAAGTAGAACTATATGAATCAGAGTTACACTCTAGCAAATGTTCCTCCAATGACATTGGCAATATCTACCGCTGAGGAATGTACAGCAGCTCCAGCTTTTAGAACAGGAACGGAGAGATCCTAATAAATACCATTGGCTGCTTTCACATTCTTCCAATTTTTTGCTTGATGTCGATGTGGTTTTTGATGATACATAACAAATCCAAGATTCCCTCTGATTGTTACGTATAACTCTATGGGCAAATGCTTTGGCTTTTTAAAAAGCAATAATATTTTCCGTGGTTGGGTATCTTTGAAATATATTCTATTGCTTCCTTTGCTTCTTGTAAGATAGTCGGCACTCTTCATTCCCCCATGGTTTCATATGCTTACGCGGGAAAGAGGAACTTTCAGGAATTGCAATATCTACAGCTCGGATTATTGTGTCAGTAACATTTAAATTTGGTAATTTATCTATGCCATCTTTGCTTTACTCACCAATAAGTCAATCAAACGCAGTATTCAGATTCCTTGCATATCAAATCAAAATTTGGTAGTTTAGGTATGCCTTATTTTATTCACTCACCTATTACTCAATCAGGTAAAGTATTTAGTATATTCATATATCAAGGTTTATTTTGATAAACCATGTACACCTAATTTCATATACTTCCTTATTAGTCACTGTGTTGAAGTATTAAGTTTGCTTACGATACCAAGTGTAAATTTTGTAATTTATTTTTGCAGCCCTTCAGTTATTCACTAATGACTCAATCAAATAAAGTATTCAGATTGCTTGCGATACCAAGTTTAAATTTTATATTTTAAGTATGCCTCCTTTTATTTACTCCACCAATCATTAAATCAGCCGATGCATTCAGATTGCTTTTGTCAAGAAGTTTATAAATTTGTAGTTTATATGTGCATCTTTCCATTCGTTCACCATTGAATATAAATCAGATTTAGTACTCTAATGTCTTGCAGTATCAAGCTTAAGTCTTTCGACTTAAGCTTGATACTGCAAGAAATGTTGCTTAAGTTTCCTTTTATTTACTCCACCAATCACTCAATTAGATTATGTATTCAGATTACTTTTGTGAAGAAGTTTATAAATTTGTATTTTTATATATGCATCCGTTCATTGACTAAATCAGATTTAGTGCTCTCATTTCCTGCAGTATCGAACTTAAGTTTTTTAATATATGTATGCCTTGATACATTTACATACTAATGATTCAATCAGACAAGATATTCAGATTGCTTGCAGTATGATGTTTAAATTTTGCAGTTTATGTAGGCCTCATTTAATTAATTTACTAATTTCTCAATCAGATGAAGATCACTTGATATATCTATAGATGGAGTAACATATACATCTAAATTCTTTTACACTCATTTGACCCAGTAAGTTAAAATAATCAAATAGATTGCGGTATGAAGCATAAATTTGGTAATTTATGTATGCTTTCTTTCATTTATACACCATTGACTAAATCAAGTAAAGTATTTAGATTGCTTGCTGTATAAAGTGAATATTGGCAATTTTTGTATACCTCCTTTCATTTATCTACCAATGGCTCAATCAGTTTAAGTATTTAGATTAAATACGTTATGAAACTTAAATATGGTAGTTTATGTATGCCCCTTTCAATTATGTTATATATTTTTATTACTTGTATTATAATGAATGGATTTGATAGTTTATGTATGATTTCTTTCATTTACTCATTAGTGACACATTCAGATAAAGCATTTAGATTATTTTAAACAACAAGGTTTGCAAATGATTAGATTTTCAGCGCATTCATACAAAGCAGGCGACAGTAGCGACATCTACAATGTGTATAAAACCAGTGATTTGACAGCAGTTTTCTCATACTCAATTTCCATTTCAACGTTGTTTTCGACAAAGAAAGTTGTTGTAATGCCTCGTGTAAGAAGAAGAAATGCCTATCAGCACGTGTCTGACTTTGATCGAGGAAGGACTATAACCTACCGGGATTGCAGTTTATCGTACAGCAATATGATATATCAAGGTTAAATTTGGTAGATCATAAACATTAAACTTCATTTACTCTCCAATGACTCAGTAAGTTGAAATATTCAGATTTCTTGCGATATCAAGATTAAATTTTATAATTTATGTATGAATTCTTTCATCTAATCTCCAATGACTCAATCATACAAAGTTTTCAGATTCTTTGCGGTATCAAGTTTAAGTTTTGTAGTTTATAAATGCCTCCATTTATTCACTCACCAAGGACATATTCAGATAAAGTATTTAGTTTGCTCGCTATATCAAGGTAAAATTTGGTAAATAATGTACACAAGTCCTTTCCTTCACATTTAGATGAATTAGTGAGTCAAAGTATTCAGATTATTTGAGATGCCAAGCTTAAATTTGTTAGTTTATTTATGTCTCATTTCATTTACTCACGACTAACTCCATCAAAATAAGCATTCTGATTGCTTGCGCTATCAATTTTTAAATTCGGTAGTTTATGTATGCCTACCTTTATTTATTCACCGATGACACAATCACATGAATTATACAGATTGCTTGAGATAATAAGATTAAATTTGGTATTTTATGTGTGTGCCATTTTTTATTTACTCACCAATGATTCTGCTTCGATTAATGTCTGACGATATTAATTTATGATTAAAGTTTCATTTTGAAATAATTCGATAAATCTTTTAACAAAACAATGATATTTATTTTAACATATGGAGAGCTATTTATTGCTTCCTGAAGAACTGAAGAACGAGACATGTCCCCCGCCCTGCGCATGAGCTACCGCTCTGATTACAGTGAAAGCTTACAAGTGACGCCACTCCACGCCGCCCCCCTTGAAACCCTTAGAGCTTTCAATTACAACATAGAGAATCTGAAACGAAATAATAAAATGATTATTAGTTAAATGATAAAGAATTGAGTATATATTCAGGAATTCCTAAAAAACTTAATGAACTTAAAGTCAATTTAAATTCTGCAAGGTTTTGTCACGTGTCTTGACAAGAGTCCATCTGCAGATTTTAATGTTACAATCTGACTTTTCCATGAGACATGAGGCACAGAATTAACTCTACCGAGTTTCCATTTCATTGGTGGTAGATTGTTATTAGCAATGAAGACAATGTCGCCGATAGTTAAACTTTCTTTTGCTTGTATTCACTTTGATCGTTGCTGCAATTGAAGAATGTATTTATTTAGCCAACGATTCCAGAAATGCTGTATGGTTTTTTGAGTGAATTGCCATCTGGAAAGACAGTTCATCTTCGTTATTTTGCAGTCTTTTTTAGGTATAGTTATTAAGGGACCTCCAGCTACAAAATGTCCTGGAGTTAATGTTGTGAAATCATTTGGTTCGTTTGATATCGGTGATATCAAACGAACCAAGCGATTTCACAGCATTGGTGAATTCAAACAAGCCTTGATTTGTATGAATATTGTATAGAGTTCTTCAAATGTTAATGTTACATTGGATATATGAATTTTCTGATATGCTGTTTTACGTATTTTATGTTGGATTCCCAAAGTCCTTCCATGTGTGGAGCAGTTGGTGGATTGAAATACCAATCTATTCCATTCTCATTTAAATAATGTGACACTTCCTTATTATTTTAATGAGATTTAAGACGTGACGTGATTTCTGCTTTTAACTTACGATTTGCTCCAATGAAATTAGAACCACAATCATTATAAATATGTGAGCATTTTCCTCGACGAGCGAGGAAGCGTTTGAAAGCAGCGATGAATGAATTAATTGATAAGTCACTAACGAGTTCTAAGTGCACCGCTTTCGTTGCAAAACATATGAATAGAGCTAAATACGATTTAGAAGTTTCAGCCCTAGTAGCTCTTGAAATTTTTACTGAGAAAGACCCACAGTAGTCAACACCACAATGAGTGAATGGTCGAGATAGATTTATCCGTGAGGCTGGTAAATCTCCCATTTGTTGCGTTAATCTTTGAGATCGATTACGTTTGCAAATTACACAATTCGTGATGATTTTTCGAATAGCTGATCTGGCTGAAATAATCCAGAACTGCTTTCGGACAAATACTTTCATTAATTGAGCACCAACATGTAGATTATTTAAATGAATATCTTTTAAGATTAATTTCGTTAACAAGTGCTCTTTAGGTAAAAAAAAATAGGATACATTTTAGAATAAGAAATGTTCGCATGTTTTAGTCTACCTCCCACTTTTTATAACCCTTCATGTAACACTGGATTAAATGATAATAGCTTAGTTTTCACTGATATTGGTTTAGATTTCTGCAAGGTTTCGAGTTTTGCACTGAAGACTTTCTTTTGTGTTTCTTTCATTTATAACAGCACAGCATGTTTAAGTTCAGAAGCAGTAAGAAATCCTAAATTTCTTTTATTTGACGGTTGCTTACAGTTTTGAATAATTCGAAAGATTTGAAATGATCGAAGGACCAAAGTTTTGAAATTTCTTTGTTTGAGTAATTACACTTACAACTCTTTTTTTCTTCACATTTGATTTCTATTTTGTTGTCTTCGGTGCAGGTAGGTTCATGAAAAAAACATTCGAATTTTTCCAGAAATAGTGTTCCGTTTATGATTTTTAAGGTTATGATTTTTAACAAGAGATTATGATTTTTAAGTTTAGTCGTACTTATACCACAGGAGGCACAATCTGCAGGGTTTTCTAAACTTGGTACATAATGCCAGATCGTATTTGGTAAGACTCCATTAATTTGGGCAACACAATTAGCTATGAAGGTTTTCCATCAATTTGAAGATGAATTCAACTAAGCGAGAACGATTGTGGAATCACACTAACAGAATGTCTTATCGAAGGAATGATTTGTGGCTGAAATTAACGCTGACATTAATTTGCCTAACAAATGAGCATCGCATAATTCTATACAGCTTGGGTACGTTAACTTTTTAATGGAGTTACTTTGATTTAGATGTTTTTAAATTTACTTTACTGTCTCTATTGCTATTTATGGATCGTACATATGTATTACAGTAACGTATGCTTGTTCTGATGCATTTGAAAATCCATGTATCTCATATCTTACAGCATTATTGATAAAAACATATCGAGAAATTTTTTGATTTTCTAATTCATGCAAATTGTTTGTAATTTATTCCAAATGGTTTCCAAATGAAATGGTAAAGAATCATCTCAATCTAATTTTTCTTTTCATATTGTTTGGATTATGATTTTACCAACTATCGTTACTGATGAAATCCAATCCAACGGATCGAATAATTGAGATAACAGATAATATAGTACGTTTAGAGTTGTATGCGTGTTTTCAATTCATTGATAATTTAAATAAAAATATATCATTCTCAGGATCCCACAATATACCTAATGTTTTAACTGTGTTATCTGATTGAATTTGATAGTTATATATTTCCGATAAATCATTGCTCAAATATTGTAATACTAGTGGTTTATTTGACGACCACTTTCTAAGTGCAAACTCTCCTTTTTTCAATAATGTGTCGATTTCTAATCGAAACTTAATTGTATCTTCTATTGTATCTATACCTGAAATAAAATCATCTACATAAAAGTCCTTCATAGCTGCTTGTGCAACTAAAAGTAATGCTTGTCCTTCATCTTGTACTAATTGTTGAAGGCATTTGGTAGCTAGATAAGGTGCTGCAGCCGTTCCTTAAGTTATAGTAAGCAGACGATAAGTGCTTATTGGTTCATTAGGAGAATTTCTCCAAATTATTCTATGAAAATTTGAATCCTTCATAGCAATCCCTACCTGCCTATACATTTTAGTAATGTCTCCTTTAAGTGCGATTTTCCTTTCCCTAAATCTTAATATAAGATTAAAAAGAGGATCCTGAATAGTTGGTCCAATTAACATATTATGATTTAATGAAACATTATTCATAGTTTTTGCGGAAGCATCAAATGCTCAGAATTCAAGATCCGATTCATTTTTTATGCAATGATGAGGAATGTAAAACGTAGATTCACTGTTTGTATTTAACTCATGATCAGGAACTACTTCCATGTGACATAATTTTATATAATCACTCATAAAATTTGAATAATTCTCCATTAAGTTTGGTGGACGTATTAGTTTAAGTTCAATTTGTTTGATACGATTGATCACCATTTCTCTTAAGTTACCAAGAGGTTTCGCATACTGCTTAAATGGCAATTGCACATTGTAACGACTAAAATTATCCCTAGAATGAGTTTTCTGAAAATGGTTATCACACTGAATTTTTTCTTTTGACCACTTACAGACATTAGGGACTTCTTCAATTTGAAAAAATTTCTGCAATGAAGAGTTTATATCACTAATACAATGATGTGCGTGAACATTGCGTTGTATCAAATTGCCGGATGTAATTTTTCCAAAGACAACCCAACCAAAAATTGCTTCATGTGCTGTTATTGACTCATTGGGAGCTTTGTTACAATTACCAACAAATACATCTGAACAAAAATCTGCACCCAAAAGTGTCTCAATTCTACCTGAAACACTATAATTCGAATCAGCGAATTTTAATGAATCGAAACAATGTTACATTTTTGTTGTACTGAAAACTGAGGTAAATCACATTTAACTTTTTATAAAATGTGCAATTCAGATTGCATAGATTTTTTGTTGTACAGTGACATTAAATCCACTATTACACTACCATTAGAGGTGGCAGTTTGTTTTCCAGGTACACCAGAAATTCGTATTTTAATAGTTTTTCTGTTTAATTTTAATTTTTGAACGTATTCTTCGCTTATGAATGATGATTGTGATGCGCTATCAATTAAAACAAGACATTTTTGATGATTACCGCTAGAATCAATTACATTAATCACAGCTGTGGGTTATAAAATTTGACTGTCTCCAAAATTTGAACAATGAGTTGATGCTATTGCATCAACTCATTCTTAATTCTGAGTTTGATTTAACGTTAGAAATTGTATTTTGATTTTTATCGATATGCAATAATGTATTATGCTTAAGACCATATTTTTTACACCCACTACTTTTACAGTCTGACGTAACATGATTCATTCTTAAGCAATTTTTACACATCTTATTTTTTACAAGAAAATCTTTTTCCTGTTAATGTGACAATTATATGAAATCCTCACATTTATAAATCGTATGCGTCTCTTTGCAGAAAAAACATGCACAAGGAAGAACTAAATGCGAAGATACATTTTCATTCATATGGTTTAAACTTGTTTTGACTCTGCATTACCCGTTTGTTTACATTAACAGACTCGCCAACGCAATTGCACATAATTCCACAAGCGCTCTGAACTCCGCGAACGATCTTTAAGACCGATCCTTATGTGACAGATGCCACTTCCTTAAGGATTCGGGGTCTAGCTTTCTACGCAAAAATAAATAAGAATAGTATCCCACTTATCCGTTGTCCCATTCATCACTTCGAATATATCTAAGCATTGGTTAGTAATATCTATTAATCTACGCAATCCTTGAGCGCTTTCATTTTGCACATTTGGCTGTGAAAAAAGCTTATCGAGTGTAGAATAAATTATTTCTACTGTATTTTCGAAACGTTCCTCAATTAATTTCCAAGCTTTAATATAATTTGTTTCTGATATTTGAATATTTTGAATTATACTTAATGCTTCTCCCTTTAACGATAATTTTAAACACTGTAATTTTTTAACGTTACTTAATGATGTATTATTATGAACAACTGATAAAAATATTTTGCGAAATAAAAACCACTCAGAGCAAATACCAGAAAATGAGGGCAAATCTAAACGTGACAATTTAATGTTACAATTTACATTAATTTTATTAGTTTCGTTTTCTATAAACTTTCGTTTCTACTTTAAACATATGTGTGATATTTATTTTTATCGATTCTGTTTTGTTAGCAATAATATCGAATCCTTTTTCATTCTCCAGAATGCACTTTTCATCACATGTACCTATAATTTGTTCCTGCACATTCATAATTGTCCATAATTCGTCTGCTTGAGAAGCATAAATGTTAATAGATATATTATCATAAGGACTTTCAGATAGTTTTTCAGTATTATTGATAAGTCTAGTGCACTTACCTTTAAGTGCTGATCTTTTCCGCAACAGATAGTCCATTTTCTTTAACTGTGAAGTTAACTGAAAAGTTCTTATTTCTAAAGGACACAATTTCCCGGGTGTCGTGGCATCAGATTTTATGTTTCGATTAACGTCTGACGATATTCATATATGATTAATAATGATATTGAAATTATTAAATAAAGATTTTAACAAAAACAATGGCATTTATTTTAACAAATGGAGAGCTTTTTGTTGCTGCCGCGCTGGCTGAATTACGAGACCTGTCTCCCGCCGTGCGCATGGGTTACGGCTTTGGGAACAGTGAAAGTTTACAAGTGGCGCTACTCCAGATTCATTCAGATGAATTATTTGGATTACCTGATGAATAAAATTTAAATAGGGTAGATTTCTGTGAATTTCATTCATTGTCATATGACTCATTGATTTTAAGCTTTCAGATTGTTTGCTGCATCCAGTGTAAATTTGGTATTTTATCTATGCCTCGTTTTAGTTACTTACCAATTGGTCAATGAGATGAAGTTTTTATATTACTTGAGATATTAAGGCTAAGTCTGGTAGCTCTTATATGCCTCATTTCATTTACTCTCCGATGACTCAGTGAGTTGAATTGTTAAGATTGCTTTTGGTATCAAGTTTAAATTAGTATTTTATGTCTTCTTTTCATTTACTCTCCAATGATTTAACCGATAAAGTATATAGATTAATTGATATATCAAGTTTAAATTTGATACATATTTTATGCCTCCTTTCAATTGCTCTCCTATGACTCAATTCGAATAATTATTCAGATTGCTTTCGTGATCAAGTTTTAATTTGGTATCATATGTATGCTTCTGTTCATTTACTCTCCAATAGCTCACTTAAATGATGCATTCAGATTGCTTGTGATGCCAAGTTTATAAATTTGGTAGTTTATACATACCTCCTTTCCTTCACTCATTGATGACTCCATCAGATGAAGTATTCAGGCTGCTTTCGGTATGTTGTTTAAATTTGGTAGTTTATATATGCCTCATTTCCCTTGTTCACAGTTGACACCATTGTCAAATTAATTATTTAGATTATTTGTGGTATTAAGTTTAAATTTGGTAGTTTATACACGTTTTCATGTATTCGCAATGACTCAATCAGATGACATCAATAAGGAATATATGTTTTCAATATAAACCCTTTTAATAAGAATCCAAATTTTATGTAAAGTTTATTTTTATCTTAAGTAAATGATTTAAAAAAATTTTATGTGCCTTGGGAACGCGCGCATTTAAGCTTTCTTAAAAAATTGACCTTAACTCAAACAATCTCTGTCATTTCACTTATTTTTCACAATTCGTTCAGCTTTATAAATGGTTGTGAAAAAAAAATTATTTTGAATCTGAATACCCAATTTTGATCTTTTTCTTAATTTTAAAATAATATATCAAACTCAACCAAGTTTATAAAAAATACATGTATTGAACTGATATGACGGATCATAAAATGTAAAATTTTATTAAATACTTCTTGGATATCTAATGAAATAATACCTTTAGAGTTTTTTAACTGTGTATTTCATGTAATAATTAAAAGAATGCATAAGGAAGTGAACGATTGTATGAATCAAGATTCTTAAAATTTGTTTCAAACGCATAGTCTATACCAAAAGTACAGTTTATAACCTTTTCATTAAAGAAATGACCTAATCAAAAATTAATACCTTGAACTTTCATTTGGAGTGAAGAGCAAAAGAAAAAACTATCATTTTGCCAAAATCACTTAGCTCATTGTCTATTTTTTCTGCAAATATCTGCTAACCCTTTTGCAGTTTCAAACACTGCAAATGGAATTGTTTCAATGTTAATACACACATAGAACCTAAAATAAAATTTTCATTCGATGAAATTTTTCTATAAAGCTTTTTATTTTACTGTGTGTTATTATCTTAGATCGAGAATTCTAAAAGAACTTTCTAAATCTTAATTTTCAAAAAAATCTATATTCTCAAACTTACTTTTCAAAACAAATGTAAAATACACATCTTTACATTACAGTTTATCATGGATTCGTGTTAATATTGATCCAGAAAAACATTTTCCGAATTGAGGTCAAATTATTCATAAGTCAGGTAAGTTATTGAAAAATATACTCACAATTGTGAGTATTAAAAAATATACTCACAATTCTATTATAATTCTAATTATTTATATGAGATCAGAAACTATTAGACTGAGATTGTAATATCCCTTTTTTGTTATAACAGAACAGCAGACTTTCAATCGTATAAAAATTCATGCAAATAAAATGAACACATATTTTAATGCTTTCAAACCACAAATTGATACATTTCGCAATCAATGCATATACCATACCTACGTAAAATATAAGAGATATGTGCACTTTTCAATTACAACTGTGATAATTTTGTCTATTTTATATATA
Source organism: Latrodectus hesperus (assembly GCA_037975125.1). Taxonomy (NCBI): domain Eukaryota; kingdom Metazoa; phylum Arthropoda; class Arachnida; order Araneae; family Theridiidae; genus Latrodectus; species Latrodectus hesperus. The sequence continues at coordinate 114,520,465 of CM075854.1, read as the reverse complement.
TTTTTATTTTATATTTTATATAATTCTATTTTATATTTTATATATTTTTCTATTTTATATAATTTTGTGATAAAACTCTTTTTATTTGTATGTTTAACGAAATTTTATTGTTGATAATCACTGTAGAAAGCTCATGGCTCTGAAATTTGCATCGGCGTATCTCTGATTACCTGTTTTCCATTCCACACCGGGTTTTTTTTCCAAAGTCCTCACTTACAGGGAAATAGAGCTGAAATTTTCTGAGAATTTTAATTTGTCTTAATTAGCGTGAGCAGAAAGGCTGGAGCGAAATGCTTTTTATAAAATTCCTGGAAATATCTGAATGAGCCTGAACTCAGAACTTAATTCATCTACAAATGCATTAGATATTACCGTTAAAGACATTTTAGAAAAAACTTATACGGGAGCTATGCCGAAAAAAATATGCGGATGTTTACAAACGTAGTTGTTATAGCCACGGTCTGCGTAATACTCATGCCATGTTATAAAGATTATAACAATAACAATGTTAAGGAAGTAATTTTTTGTTTTCGATTAATACGATAGCTTCAAAACCTACTTTTTAAATACCTGAATCAAAAAGTGTTTTTTTCAAATTTAGAGGTAAATAGAATCTAAAAAAAGAAGTCTGTCTAGTAGTCACATACATATGTATAAGACAACCAGGTAGACAAATACACTCATGTCCATAAATTAAAAATTATTCAGAATCACACAGAAATTGAACTCTAAAATAAATATTTCACATGTAGACTTATCACACACATCTTGAAGAATAATATACAAATTACAAAAAAACGCCAGATGGTGCCGATAGTACGTCACAATGACGAGAATGTAAGAGAGGGGGTATATAAGGAATGGTTGTAAAGAAGTAAAGTCGTTCAAAAGCACATTAAAAGCTTTTCAGTGCAATAAACGTAAAGTTATGGCACAAAGAAAGTATTTGCATGATGTTTTACGTGGTAGATTTATCGGCCGTCTGGAATGTGGGCGTACCCAGCTGGAAGTATCTGTGGAACTTGGAATCGCCCAGAATTTCATCTCCAGGCTTGGGCAACGGTTCCAAGATGATGGTAATGTGAATAGACTTTACAGCACAGATCGCGACCGAGTTACAATGCCGAATGAAGAGAGGTATTTGGCAGTAACTGCCAAAAGAAACAAACGGAGCACAGCATCAGACCTGTCTCGTCAACTCTTTTCAGCTAAATGTATGACAGTTTAAAGGCAGACCATGTACAAACTCTTAGGGTACATTGGTCTATATGCTCGTAGGTTTGCCAGATGGGTTCCATTTACCATACTTTAGTAGAGAGCATGCATTGTGGACACCGCAACAGTGGACTTTTGTAATGTTTTCCGACGAGTCCAAATTTAGCTTCCAGTCTGATTCTTGCCTTACTTTCATATGGAGAGGGCCAGGTACCCGTTACCACCAAGAGAACACCATTGAACGACTCCATTACGGCGGTGCAGGATTGCTCGTTTGGGGAGGAATTATTCTGGGTTCCAGAACTAACCTACATCTTCAGAATGTATACATGACAGGCCACATCTGTCGGGATGTCCTTCTGGAACAACATATACGTTTGTTTCGGGGCAAAATGGGTGTAGAATTTCTTTTAATGGATGACAACGCCCGTTCTCACAGTGAAAGCATTGTAAATTAATGCCTTCAAATGGATGATATCACCCGTATGGACTGGCCAGCATACTCACCGGACTTGAATCTAATAGAGCATGTGTGGGACATACTTGTCCGATAAATTGCAGCCTTCCACCCCTTCCCACATGTGTACCGGAACTTCGGAGAGCGTTGCTTGATGTGTGAGTGGTGTGATATTCCCCAAGATCCGATCGACATTTTGATATTCAGCATGCTTAGGCGTTGAACAGCATGTATTGCATAGTATGGCGGGCATACTATGTATTAATTATCATACCAACCATGTTATATTGGTTTTTGTAAATAGGTTACTTTTTAAAATTTGTTCCAAAGTGTAAAAATCGCAATTTTCATTAATGATGTCAAACATACAGCATGTTTTTTGCTCTTTACCTTTTGTTTAATAAATAGATTTTAGAAATAAGTCACATTTGTTTTGCTTTTATCTATTTCTTTGCCTTAACTTGCATTATCCTTAATTTATGGACACGAGTATATTTACCGAAGATATCATTTCAGCTTATTCGAAGAATTAACTGCATTTACCTACGCATTTTGCAAATTGTAGTAAGATATTTGTGAATACATTTAGACGACAATAATCACTTCGTTTCGCAGTATTTCTTCCGAAAATATGGTGTGTGTGTGTGGTTTTTCTACATCAGTTGAACATCACATATCATTAATATTTGCTTTGCATTTATTACTCCTGAAGGTAAGATAAATTGTATCTATTATAAACAAATAAAAAACTTTTCCCAAATAATTAACATCTATAAGTCTTTATGAATATTAAAGCTTTTGTGCAGAAAGGAGGTGCAGGGAGGTTCAGATAGTTTTATCGCATTCCAAGAGATTGTTGTAAACTTTAGTAAAATAAGGGAATATAAAACTAATGAAACGCTTTTTCTAATTTTATGTTCATATCAAGCAAGAAATTTGAAAAAACCTCTAAAGGAAACCACACTTTTAAATGATACAAGAAAAAGAACCCATTATTAGACTGTTAGATGGCCTTGCTTATTTAATATTGTTGCTTATTTAATATTGCTAAAAACTGTTGCTTTCAGAACTTGATTTAAAAGGAAAAGCCTGATATATTTATTTTCTATACCTAGAAAATAAATTCGGTTGAGAAAGTTAATCGCGGTTGAGAAAGTTAAACGCGGTTGAGAAAGTTAATCGAAGTTAAACTGAGTTAAACCGGTATTATATGTTTTAGAAAGTAACATATTTACTTTCAGCTTATCTAAAATAACTGCGACATTTCAATGTTTATTTGCATTAAAAATTTCTATCAAATAGACATTTGAACAGCACTTGGTGCTCACTTTGTAAACGAAACATTTTATGCAACAGAACTATTATTGAATGAAACATTATATTTCAAAACTTTCCAATAGTGTAACTGAATTTCTTTCAATTTTAGCACAGCTTAGATTTTCATCTTTTGAAAAACATTTTTGTATAAGATTACTAATCTTATACTCGTTCTCATGAAAAATAAGCAAAATTAATTTCTATTTTAATTTATTTGAAACCTAACAGAATTGCATAAACCATGAAAGAGTAACAACTTTTTCTTCGGGAGATTTGTTGTATCGCTCATGTTTTGTAAATAAAGGCGAATTATAGATTAAAATTAGAGTTCAAAGTAGATTTTGAACTACTACAAGCTACCATGAGATTCAAACCTACGTATTGTAAAACGAAGATAAGAGCGCTAACTCGGTTTGTCGATGGCTTATAGTTGCCAGATAAAGCTTGGTTTATAAATAAAAGTTTTGATCATCTAATTTAAATACATTTTTCAGAACTATAACATTCTAGTTATTTCTATGTAAACCGTTGAGTAACTAATTATTAATTCAAACTCTTGACTTGCGTGTGCATACTGAGAGCAATAAATAAAAATATCCTCATATATACATATAATATCAAAATTTCAAAAACTATAACACGATTGAAAAAGCCAGCTCTTATTTCCCATTTTTCTTCTATAGAGCTGCCATCTATTGACAGAACAAAAACATATATAGAAATTTTGATTAATAAAAAAATGGTGTTATTTTACATCAAAATTATATTAAAATTATAAATCAGCCGCAGTAAAGTCAAAACAAAATTTAAATTATTAAATTATTCATTAATTCATTAATTAAATTATTAACAAAATTTAAAAATCGTTCCAGATTTTGTTTTGAAAAATATTAAAATTGTCTTCACATTTATAACATTTAAAAGTTGCTTAAATAATGGAGCTAAATCATTTAGCATACACGACAAACATTATCAAAAATATTTTTGATTATTTTCATAAAAACTTACAAAACAATCTAATTTTCCATATTTTACATTTGCTGAACGTATAATATTTCCTAACCAAATGAAAAAAAATTAAAAATTGTTTTAATAAAATATTAAATTCCATAGAAAAATTCATCAGAAATGGTAGCGGGGGAATGGAAGCAAAATTAATTTCTTGGATGTGAATATAAGATCCTATAAGGAAGCTTGAGGGGGTTGTTTTGGTATTAAGATACCACCTTTCTTAAAAAGAAAAAAAAGATGTATTTCAAATATAAAATGCACCGACAATTGGTGTTTCGTTTACAGTTGCATAACGCATATTTTTCCAAAAACTCGCAATTATAATGCAGTTATAAAAATTAATTGAAATACTTAAAAACCAAAAACATAATTTTTCCGATGAAAATATTTGAATAAAAGCGTTTTCAAAAAGTAAATAATTTCAAAACAAATATTTTTACTTACGACACAAGGAAGTTTTTCATTTATATATCAGTAATCAAAAATCATGCACGGAAATAAACCTATTCTTATATAAGGAAAATTACTTAATAAAAGATTTAAATCGTTTCTTAAACACAAAAATGGGTATTCATCTTTTCTGCCAACGATATTTGATAGGATTTCAACGGAAAAAAGTGTCTTAGATCACAAAAAATGATGTGCTTTAAATCCGGATAAAAAATTATACCCTCCCAAAGAAAAAATTTTAAAATTTAACAGTATATAAAAAATGCTATATCATCAGTTTACCTTCTTTGCAGATTTCGAATTAATAATAAATAATACAGATAATGTTTTACAAAGTTCTTAAAGTTTTTCCGCTGACATCGAGCATCATGAATCAAACTGTTTTTCAATTATCGTGATAAATATAAAAAATGAAATTATATTTCTCAGATTTTTTGCGGTGATAACCCTGTGCAGGTTTTTCTAAATGTAATAATAAAAAATTATATAAAAAATTACTTAAAAATGTATCAATAAATCAACCAATGATCATTGGTAGACTCTAGTTACATGTTCCATTTGCGAAAAGAAATTCGCATTTCGTGATAAAATCGTAAGAGATCCTAGCCATGTTTTAGGTATATTTTGAGTATTCTGTCGTAATTCTTGTATAACTTTAATTAGGAAAAGTAATTTTATCCCTGAAACAATACAAAACTTTAAAGGCTACGATTCTCACCTACTATTAGAACAAATGTCTTCAAAATGTGCTCAAAGAATTGATATTATTCCGACGAATACGCAAAAAATTTACACGTTTCACCCTTGATAATTACATTAAATTTATCGACTCATGCATTTCTTGATTCCTCCTTATCTTCTCCCGTCGAAATTTTAAAAGCCTCAAATCATCACTTTGACATTTTTTGTTCTTTTTTCAGAAACGAAACACAGAGAGAGTTATTGAAACAAAAAGGATAGTTTCCTTATAACCACTTTTTTTCTAAAGAGATTTTAAAAAGAAAGAAATTTCCCCCTCATGAAGCTTGTTTAACATCGAAACAAATACAAATATTACAAAAAGAGAGTACAAACAAGCGATGAAAGTTTACCACGAATTTCAGTGCAAAAAATGTTCAAGATCATTTAAAACAATATCAAAATATAGATACAATCCTTTTAGCTGAAGTATTTCAGTCTTTTAGGCAAACAAGCATGAAGTATTATAATTTAGATCCAGTGTATTTTTCTTAACTATTGCCGATTTAGCATGGCGCGCTAGTTTAAAATTCACACACCAGGGAATTACAATAACTGTCAAATATAGAAGACTATTTTTTCTCGAATCCCAGATGAGAGGTGGAATCTGTTTCCTCTCTCAAAGATATGCTCGAGCAAACACAAGACATATCTTTTTTATTATAATCCAAACGAAACCTTAAATTATAGTTAGTTTAGATGTCAATAACCTTTATGGCTATTGCATGTCTCAGTATTTGCCTACCGGTGATTTTCGTTGGCTTTCAACAAGAAGAAATAAAAAGCTTTCATGTAAATAAAATAAGTTGAAGTTTACTAACAGGTTACATATTAGATATCGATTTGTTGTTTAGCAGCTAAGCTCAAGATTTTCATGATTTCCCTCTTGCGCCTGAGCAGTATACAAATGCTGTCAGATTATCAAAAACATCTATTGACAAATATTCCTTTGACGCAGAGTAGAAAACCGAATTTTTATGAGAAAAAGCGTTATATTAATTACATTAAAGAAACCAAAAGTATAGCAAAGCATGGGTTGTGACGTTTACAAAATTATACCAAATTTTGAACTTTTTACAATCCGATTGGTTACGCGGCTTTTTAATAACGGAAAACATCGCAAAGCAAAAGGCGAATTAAAAAAATCTTTTTTCAAAAAATTAAACAATGCATTTTTTGAAAAGACAAGCAATTATCAAACCCCTGCTTGAATAATTTGAAAGTATAAATAAAAATTTTGCAATATTCAAAATGAAAAGAGTAAATCTAATTCTCGACAAGCCGATTTATGTCGGTTTTTGTGTCTTAGAATTAACAAAACTTCACATGAATATTTTGTACTATTCAAAATTGAGAAAATAATATGGGAAAATTTTTAAATTATTATACAATGATGCGGATTGTTTGTACATGCAGATATTTAAAAATTATGCTTTTTATAGTGATTTTGAAAATAAATTTCAAAAATCATGGATCTCAGTAATTACGCACTTACAAGCAATTTTTTATAATTCAGAAAATAAAAGCGAACTAGGTTTTCTGAAAAATGAAACTAAGTTCAAACCAATTTTAGAATTCATAGATTTAAGATCCAATATATAAAGTCATAAATGTGAAAACAAAA